>JAJOOE010002428.1:0-16265 GCA_036250405.1 Solanum raphanifolium
AAAAAAAGAGAAACGGATTTTGTTGGGGTGTGTGTGTAGAGGGGGGGGGGGGTCAAAGCGGTTAATTTGGCTTGTATGATAACAAAAACAATCAAAAATGTCATCACGAAGTCTCAAATAAATTAAAATAAAAAATAGGTCATAAATTGATTATTTATATTAGTATAACATTTTAAAAATTGTATATCAAATCTATTGAATCAAAACATCTAAAAATAGTAATATACCGATTGACAAACACCCCTACGTGTGAGAAGCCAAAAATAAAATAACTGTTTGTGTAATATATAATACAAAAATATGATGTAAGTGTTAAAAAGAGTTAGAAGCAAGCATTTGTCCTTTAAGTGGTATTAGGAATTAAAAAAGAAAAAAGAAAAAGGGAGAGAAACAATTTATATTAAGCAGCGTATGAAGGGAGGGGTCTCAAATCGGTTAATCTTGACTTATATGATGATAATAAAAAAATAAAAAATGTCATCACAGAGCCTTAGATAAATTAAAACTAAACTAAGTGATGCATCAATCACTTTTGCTTGTATAAGATCCACCATTGTTGTCTAAACAATTCATCCACCAACAAGCAGTCACAAGCTCAATAAAAAAATTTAATCAAAAAAGGCCAAAAGGCTATATATAAATGAAAATAGTCTTGGACCATAAAGGCCACCACAATCAAAACAAAAAAGAAACAAAATAAAGGTCCAAAAATTATTTTCCCAAAAACCGACGAATATAACCAAAAACAACAAAATTATCAGATGATAACACTCCTTGATACACCTAAATTACACATCTTTTAAGAAGTATAATATAGTCATTGTCAAATATTGAACTCAACTAGGTTAGTGGGTCAAATTCCACACGAAATAAGGTGAGAACTAAGTCTTATATTGTTATCTTTCTATTAGTCGACTATTTCCAATATTTCCATACAAAGGAGGTTTGTGAAAATTATTTATCTTTTGATATCAATTGTAATCAAGTAATAATAATAATAATTAATTAAAAAAAAATAGAGTTAATTAATAGAAGAAGCTAGTGTTGTGATCATAATAATTTCATGACAAACTCGAGTAACTAATGGCAGTAGACTCTTCTAATGCTAAGTGTGGAAGCTATCAATTAGAATGTTACATCTGAAAAAATTTCAAACTAATAAGAAGAACATCACTCTCATTCTCTCAAGCTAAGAGTTATAACAAAAAAAACGTCAATAATTTTCCTAAGTTGATCAATCTTATTAGGACATTTACTATTAGACAGGGATTAGAAACCTCAAATCATTGTTATTAATTCTTTTCCCCAGTTTTTTACTCCTTTACTTATGCAAGTTAAAACCTAAGGCATGTTCTAATGTATGCAGCTATCAAAAATCGATCAAAGTATGAAAGAATTAACAATACACGCATTTGCACTATGCAAATCTACACCAATACTCATCCTAAGACCGTTGATTTGCTAATCTCCTCCATCTTCCTCTCTGGCTTCCACTCTCCTCCTATTTTCCCTCTCTCTCCCTATCCATCTCTCTCTCTCATTTTCCGTTATTACTTTTTAGACTTACATTGGTACTTCTAAATTCCTTGAGGAAAACTTTCTATTCCACCTTTGAATTGTGAGTAATTCTCTTTTAGCCTCTCACTAGTTATTTTTCTACCTCTTTTATGGGACGAGATACTGATGTTTTTGAGTTGATTGATAATTTCATTCCAAATCATCCTTTGAATTTTTATGATCTATTAATCGACTTCTTTCTAGTCACTTCCCACAAAATTTGCTTGATAAAAAATGTCACGACCCAGGGGTACCCCCTATACGTAACATGGCATACTTGACCCCGAAGGGGTCTCATACAAGCCCTTAGCATAATCATCACATCAGATACTAGAAAAGTACGGGAAAATTTAAAACTTCTTTAAAACCATACAATCGAAAACATTTTCATAAACAAGCGGAAGTCTTTACTACATCTTTGTCTCAAACCATCTATTTAAACTCTTGAATAAAAGACTTGGGACGCAGCCCACATAAATGTCTAAAAAATAAGGAAAAGACATAAAGGAAACATAATGGTTTGTCCTTGAAGCTATGAGGACTAACCAATTCTTCAACTCTTCTTGCACTTCTAGAAAGCTATCCTCCAAAGGAAACTCAAACTCTGAAACCCTACATTTGATTAGAATGTAGGCAATATGCGTTAGTACAAAATGTACCAAGTATGAAAGTTAGCACACAACATAAGAGCATCTCAAAATGGTTAGTCAACATAAGACATAAATATAAGAGACAATAACATAATCATAGTATAATCTCCAACATAAGCATCATAGAATCATAAGTCAACATAAGACATAATAAATGATCATAGAAAATACATCATAATCATATAAGCATAATTTGACTCTTAGTCATCTATACCATGATAGCACCATTCTCAAGTAACCTCAAAAGCATACAAGTGCAAAGCAAGAATAGCATCTCATAATACCACCCAAGCCAAGTATCCCTTCTTGGTCATCTTAATCATAGTCTACATACATGGTCTATGTCTTTATGCTTTTCTACCATAGGTGCACCATACTCCTAAGTAACCCCAATGCACACTTGTGAAATGTATGAAAGGCATCCCATAATACCATTCACACTAAGTATAACCTTGGTGTCAAGATAGTCATACTTACCCTCCTTTAGTCTCACTCTTAAGCTTACTTCATATGGACAAGGGAACTACCATTCTTGGTCAAACATATCATAGAAGGAAACTATAGCACAACCCTATCATAAGTTACATCCCTCATAAGAACCCTTTCTTGAATGACCCTAAGTCATACTTGTGCAATGCACAAATAGCATCCCATAATGCTACTCATGCTAAGTACTACTTTTAGGTCCTCATACTAATACTTCTTGATTTTCAAACTAGTACCTCTATTTACTTTAGAACACTAGGAGGTACTCTCTTAAGCACATCTTAGTTTGTTATTAGATTGAACCTATGAGATACTACTTTTAGCATATCTAGGTTCCTCATTAGCATGGACCCTATGAGATACTACTCTCAGCATGTCTAAGACCATTTATACTCCTGAACACTATGAGGTACTTAATTAAGTAAGCCTTAGTTCAATTATGTTTTAGAACACTATGAGATGCTTCTTCAAGCATGTCTAAGTTCATTGGATATGGAGACTGCTACTAGAAACCTTAATTCAACTATGTGAAGGCTTCTATCTAATGAGACCTAACTTTGGGAAAACCCACACTCTACTACGTAAGTGTCCCCCCTTTAACTTGTATAGTCCTAACATCAACTAGGTGTGGTTCTCCTTTCTACTTGGTGCCCAGACCCCTTCTAGTGGAACACTCCATCTCATTGTCAATATCCACTTGGAGACAAGCATACACTCCAAGGTTTATTTGTTAAGCCTTGCTTAACACTCATGTCTCAGGTTAGGATGTCCTTGACAATCAATTCATGTTCAAGTGATTAATCACTTCATACTTCAAGCATTCATAAAGTAGATTAGGTGAGTATAGGGCTTTCACCAAAAATCCACCCACTGGACTTCTATCATCATTAGACTTTACTCTCAAAGCCTTAACACTTATAGTTGGTCATATTAGCTTCCCTCTAAATCCCTAGTGATCAACATTCATAATTATGAGTCTTCACTCTTAACAACTATACAATATAACAACATCTTATGAACCTAGATTACAAGGCATTCAATCACTTTATTTATTACTAGGTGATTCTAGCCATAATTCACCTTAAAGGTTAAATTCCAACTATACGAGTCAATATCAATCATATTCAATTAGGTTTAGTTCAATTCATGATTATGTGTTCCTAACCTTGAACAATTACTACTCATGACATTGATTCAAGAAGATCACTCATGAACCTTCAATTTCACCTCTAATGGCATCAACCCACAAATATCACATTCATCAATTTATAGTAGGGTTTAACATAAAAATCACATGAATTCATCATAATATCACTAAACAAATCTAAATCAATCATAATTAGGTACTATCCACTAGATTGGAATCATACCCACATCCTACCCACAATGTAAGAAGAACCCTAGTTTGAATCGGGCTTTTGATCCACAATTGGGGGATTACTAAGGGGGATCTATGGGTGGAAGAACCCATAGATGATAAGCTAAGCATACCTTAATCAATTCCCTAGCACAAGCCTTTAGAAATGGAACCTTTGTTCTTGACCTTAGCTTCAAGCCCTTTTTAATGGAGGTTCTTTCTAAAGAGAGAAATATTTGTGAGAGGAGTGATTTGGGGTTTTGATTCTAAATGACTTAGTTAGGGTGATAAATGACTTAAAATACTTTATATAGGTGAATAAAATCAATACAAATGACCCCACTTAAAACTAATTAAAAAAGGAATTACTAAACAACCCTCAACTTGGCAGCTCCTGTCCAGGGACCACTCCCCTCTTCGCGGGCCGTCAATGGCACTACGGCCCGTGGTGGTGCCCGTGATCCCTTGACCAGTGGCTCTCTTCACTTTCCAAACTCCTAAAATGCTAAGGCATGACCACGAGCCGTGGTCATGACCACTAGCCGTGAGGTGGCTCGTGTCCCCTTGGACAGTAGCTAGGCCTCAAGGCTTGACCTCCCACATGGCTAAGGGCTCGTCACGAACCCCTTCACAGGCCATGGTCAAGACCACTGGCCTCGAAGGTGGTCGTGGACCCTTAGGCAGTAGCTTGCCAAGGTTGGGCAGCCTTGGCCCCTTGGCTTAGGCTTGCCCTTTTTGCCTTGGCACTTGCCTTTCCGTTGCTCAACCAAACTCTAAATGGTCTTTCATGCTACGAGGTCTAACACGTACCTTGACGTTCAACCTCTAACCCCTCATACTAAACACATAAAGTCTCATCTACGACTCCACTTCTCATACATCACGCTCATGAACCCTAGCTCTTGGCTCTAGTTTAGTCTACTAATTTCCGGGGCGTTAAAAAATGACTCTCTTTTGTATAATGATTCTTGTAGAAAATGATACTTCAATAATTGTATTTGATTTTTCATGATAAAATTAGAGTACAATTTTGTTTATAAGATAACAAATGTAAGCGATTTTCCACCATTGATAAACATGAAACTCTCACGATCCGAGCCTACACCCTGGGCGTGGCCGACACTCGAGAACCACTGCTGGTCCCCAAGCGAACCCTCATTCTGGCTGACTACAAGCGAAAGACTAACTCAAGAATACCAAAGCTTAAAAGCTGAATTAAATTTCATTGAACTCAAATACTTAACCTTTTTTAAAGTAGGTACAATACCTAAGATAAAAGTAAATACAGAAACTTCTCAACTTTGTCTATCTATGAAGCCTCTAGTATTACAGAAGGATATCGGGACAAGACCCACGACATCTCAAAACTACTAATTGTAAGATAAAGGTGAAGTCCTCCGAAATATAAGATGGCTCACCAAAGCTGACTGGAATATCAGATGACCTTAACGAAACGCATGTTGATAATCCTGAATACTTGTATCTGCATCATGAAATGATCCAGGCCAAATGGCTCAGTACGTGGAATTTACGAGCATCTAAGGGGAATTTTAAAGCATAAACGTAAGCTTGAACCAATGGAAAAGAAACATACTTACCTCTTCTCAACTCACTCATCTCAACTCAACTCAACTTAACTTAATGAAACATAGTTCAACTCAACTCAGAGAAATAGGGTTCAACTCAATAGTAAGATATTCAACTCAGAGAAATAGAGCTCAACTCAATAATAAGATACTCAACTCTGTGAAACATAGTTCAACTCTGGAAACTCAAGGATAAAGCAACAACAAAAGATGCAATATATTGAAAGTGGTAAAACTGTAGATAGCAGCTTAATGTATTTAAAAAATACAATAATACTCAGTTCGTATATAAAAATACAAAATTTATTTGTGGGAGATTCTCTAACCGAAAACAATCACTATGAGTTATGTGATGATACATCGTCTTGCCCAGGCTGCCAGAACTATCCTATACGTTGCCACGGTATAGAACGTACTACTAAGTGGATCCACTACTCTATGCTAAAAAGCATTAAGGAATCATCTAAAAAGTATGACCCTTTCTACCCACATTGGCTACATGGTTTATGGGGGATGTAAGTTGTCTGAACTCTCCCCCATATCGGTGCCCAATACTACTCCAAAAATATAACTAGCTCATATGTTTAAAAACATAACTCTTTTTGTGTTTTGATATTATTACTCAAAAATCATTCTCTTAAAAGATATGGTACTCAAACTGCCCAAAACTCCTTTGGAAAACTCAGTTTCCTCTCATCTTAAATGTAAAATCATTTACTCTTGGGAATACTTAGTTTCCATATATCATTTTAAAGAAAATGAACTCAGCTCTACTCTTCCTCAACTCAGTGCGCAGGTCTTTTAAACAAGTTTTAAAACAATTTGTAAAAAAACTTCTTAATATAGGGTTCATGTCGAATCATGGACGTGAATGACTCAATTCAAGGTTTTCAATAACCATGAATAGAACTCAATACGTGGAACTCAACAACTCCAGAACTCAAGGAGTCAATGATACTACTCATCTCAAGAATGCTCGACTCAGAGGGTTCATGCAGAATTATGGGCATGAACTACTCAACTCAAGGGCTCAATGATACTTCTCATCTCAAGATCACTGCTCGACTCATAGGGTTCATGCGGAATTATGGGCATGAACTACTCAACTCAAGGACCTTCATGGGTAACATGTATTAGTCCCATGATTAGGAATATAATCCCAAAATGATTAGGAACTCAATACTTAAGACTTAGAACTTGAAAATACTACTCATCTCAAAGATACTCAACTAATGGAGTTCATTCGGAATTTATGGGCATGAACGACTCGACTCAAGGGTCTAAATCACAATATGGAACTCACGTATATGACTCTTCTCATTCTCATACTTACTTCCTCAAAACTTAGCTCACATCGATAGTTGATCTCAAAGGATTCACAATTGAACTTAAAGACTTTCTTGAACTCTACTCTTAACTCTTTCTTGAATTTGAATAGTTATGATTCATGATGTGAAGGATCTTGATGATAGTGTAGACACATAAATACATTCTCCTCCAAATTCTTTTGGATTCATATACTAAACACACTTAGGTCGAAATTCCAATCAAGACCTACCAAAACATTCACTTATTCGCAACTCTCACCTCAATAACTCAACAAGAACTTCATTATCAAAGAATGAAGCACAAAACCTTAAGAACTCAACAAGATTATCAACATACTCAATCTCATGGATGAAATTCGTAAAAGAAACTCATGATTGGTGTGTGACAGAACAAACCCAACACTATGGAAGCTTACATACTGTAACACTCGGTATCCTATATATACTAGAATGCAGATTTCCACAAGTGCAGGTGCCACCTACGGATCGTAGGTTGGACCACGGTCCGTGGAACGCGGTCCATAGAAAAAAACCCCAGAAAACCTCGACCGTAGGTGGGGCCACGGCCCGTGGACCAGGTCCGTGGAACGTGGTACATAGAAAAAAAAAACCCAGAAAACCTCGATCGTGGGTGGGACACGGGACCAGGTCCGTGGAACGTGGTCCGCAGAAGAAAGACCTCCGACCCACGGCAAGGACCTACAAACCGTAGGTTGAACCACGGTCCGTGGACCAGGTTCGTGAAACATGGTCCGCAAAACCTATCCTCTGAGCCAAATAACAGTTGACCAGGACGGACCGTAGGGTGGACCACGGTCTGTGGACCAGGTCCATCGGTTGGTCCCGACAGCTTTTAAGTCAAGGTCATTTTGGTATTTTCCCTATGCGTTGGACCCTTAAACTACTCCATTTAGACCTTAAATTATGAGGTTTTAGTCAATTTAAGCCTAGAAACATAACTAGAACTTACCTTAGTAAAAATCATTAATCAAAACTTAGAAAACTAGAAGAGTAAGAAGAGAAAGAGTCGACCAACCCTAGTCCAAGAACGCAGCAAGTCTCCTTCAGTTCCAGCCCTAAAATCGAAAGATTTCTCCGTGGAATTCGTCACCATGTATGTGGGATTTCACTAGTGGGTTCCTTTCACCCATTAGTTCCCTAGTTTTCAGTCAGTTTCTTGATTCCCTTTTTATGACTAGACTTAGGGTTTCTTGAATGATTAAGATTATTGGGTTCTTAGCTGTTAGAATGCTCCAAATCAGATTAGTATGTTAATATTCAGTCTATTGCATGAATTTCAGAACCCTAGCTATGTAGTTCTTTAGTTATTGAATTACACATGCTATGCTAGATATTTAAGTTATTTCAGATATACATGCCTCAGTCTTAAATGTGTCATTATCAGTTATTAATGCGCATTCTCAGTTTGCATGTCATTTTGAGCTATCTAGTATATCACAGTAATTCAGTCATAATATGTTAATCACTTAATCTATTGGGAATAGCATAATACCGAGTTAAACTAGGGTCAGTCACCCATATAGTCCTAGAACTACGAGCCACGTAGGTTGTAAGTCCCCTCTGTGGGCATCATTTTAGTGATCACGCCAGCATGCCTCTATACCTTTGGCCAGGTGTATTGGGTCCTCTCAATGGGGCATATACATCGGACTCCACATTTAACTCATGTGGTTCTATTATCGGTTATTAGTAGCTCCCACAGTTCAGTCAGATTCCATTGCATTGACCACATTTCAGTATTCAGTCTCGACATATTATAATTTGGTCATTGCATTAAGTTAGCTCAGTATCTATATCATGTCCAAATTATGCTCTTGCTTTATTGCTTGTTCAGTTATATGTTTATTTTAGCTTTACGCTATCCTGCATGCTTAGTACCTTTCAAGTACTGACGCATACTCTACGCTACATCTTCTCGTGATGTAGGTTCAAATTCTCAGCATCTAGATCATGCTTAGATCGGTTCCCAATCTCCAGTTCAGCAGCATCAGTGGTGAGTCCTCATTCTTCGAGGACAACAGTCATGTTATCTATTCATTATTTCAGTCTTTTAATTTCAGTTTTGCTAGACTCAGCTGGGGCATGTCCCAACACTTTTAGTCAGTTAGAGGCTATTTTCAGACATAGTTAGATTCAGCTTAGTATTTGAGTTTGATGTTTCTTTTGTATTAAACTCTCAGATTTGATGTTCAATTTTAGTAAATGTGTATTCCCCATAATTTCAGATTTACTTATTATTAGCTTCCGCAACAGTTTTATTTCTCAGTTTATCTTTAGTATGCTCATGATTATGCTAGCAGGGTTAGCTTGGGGTCACTTGTGATCCTAGGTCCCGTGTTTGCATCTCAGAGGTAGCTCGGGGCGTGACAAACTTGGTATCAGAGTACTAGGTTTAATTGTCCTAGGATGTCTGAAAAGCCGCACTAAGTAGAGTCTTTTTCATGGGTGTGAAGTGCACCACATCTAAGGAGAGGGAGGCTACAAAGTGTATTAGGAAAATCTTCATTTTCTTGTTACTCTTATCGTGCGTAAGGTATGATCTAATTCCATTCTAACTTGACGTTCTACATTTCAGTGATCATGCCTTCTCGTAGAGCTAACGCCAGGAATGCGAATGCCAGGAACGCAAACGCAACTCCTCCAGTCCCAGATCAAGAAGTTTCAAATGCAGAGTTCTAGAACGACATTCAGATGTTGGCTCAGAGTGTGGCCAACCAGAACAATCAGCGGGTTCCAGATCAGGCAAATGCAAATGTTTGATCAGCTGCCGCCAGAGTGCGAGATTTTGTTAGGATGAATCAGCCAGAATTCTTAGGATCGCAAGTGGGTGAGGATCCCCAAAATTTCATTGATGAGGTCAAGAAGATCTTTGAAGTGATGCAGGTAACTGGAATGATTGGATTGAGTTAGCATCATACCAACTCAAGGATGTGGCTCATATCTGGTATACTTAAAGGAAAGAGAACAGGGGTACAGATGCTGCTCCTATCACTTGGGCTTGCTTTAGTGAGACCTTTCTAGACAGGTTTTTCCCAAGAGAGCTAAGGGAGGCAAAAGCTCAGGAATTTACGAACTTAAGGCGAGGTAGTATTATAGTTAAAGAGTATGGGCTCAAGTTTACCCAACTCTCCAAGTATGCTCCTCACATGGTTACTGATTCCAGGGCTCAGATGAATAAGTTTCTATATGGAGTATAAAACCTGGTGAAGAGAGAGTGTAGAAATGCTATGTTGCTGGAAAATATGAGCATCTCTAGGCTCATGACTCATGCTCAGCATGTTGAGGGTGATAAGCTTAGAGAACAGGCTAAGGAGAACAAGAAGGCTAGGACCGGAAACTATGACTACTCTCAACAGAAATCGGGTGGTGGAAATCGCTCGCAGTATTAGCAGAAGTCTTCAACTCCAGCACTTTCATCAGCTAGTGTTCCATCCTCCAAGTTCAAACAAGATCAGAAAGGTAGGGCATCAGGCTCTAAGTCTCAAGGAAGTATTTCAGGTACGAAAACCTACCCAACTTGCCCTAAGTGTGGTAAGAACCATCCGGGTGAGTGCCTTGCAGGAAATGAAGGATGTTTTGGGTGTGGTCAGTCTGGTCACAGGTTGAAAGATTGTCCTTCTAGACAAAGTCAAGGAGGTAATAATAGTAGAGCTCAGTCCACAACTTCAGCAGCACCAGCAGGTCACCTGACTCAGCAGGGTAATTCATCTGGTACAGGTGGCGGCCAGCGCCAAAATAGGTTGTATGCTCGCCAGGATCAAGAAAATTCTCCTGATGTAGTCACTGGTACATTACGAGTCTTTGATCTTGATGTTTATGCATTGTTAGATCCAGGGGCAACATTGTCTTTTGTAACTCTTTATATAGCGGTCAAATTCAGTATTAGCCAAGAAACTCTCTCAGAACCCTTCTTAGTCTCTACTCTAGTCGGTGACCCATTTATAGCTAGACAGGTATACAGAAATTGCCATGTTATAGTCTCTCAGAAAGTCACCTCAGCAGATCTTATAGAGTTAGAAATTGTAGACCTCGATGTCATTCTAGGCATGGATTGGTTACATTCATATTATACCTCAGTCGATTGTAGAACTAGGATCGTTCGTTTTTAGTTTCCAGACGAACCAATCTTAAAATGGAAGGGTAGTAGCTTAGCGCCTATGGGTCGATTCATTTCGTATCTTAAGGCCAGAAAGATGATCTCTAAGGGTTATCTCTATCATCTAGTTTGGGTTAATGATTCAAGCTCTGAAACCCCAACTCTTGAGTCAGTTCCAGTGGTTAGTGAGTTCCCAAAAGTGTTTCCAGAAGATTTTCCCGGAGTTCCTCCCAATAGGGAAATCAACTTTGGAATTGATCTCCTTCCATATACCCAGCCTATCTATATTCCTCCTTACATAATGTCTCCAGCTGAGCTTAAGGAATTGAAGGAGCAGTTGAAAGACCTTCTAGATAAGGACTTCATCAGACCTAGTATTTCGCCATGGGGTGCACCAGTGTTGTTCATAAAGAAGAAAGATAGTTCTCTCAGAATGTGCATTGACTATAGGCAGTTGAACAAGGTCACAATCAAGAATAAGTATCCCATCCCAAGGATTGATGACTTGTTTGACCAACTTCAGTGTGCTAGTCATTTCTCAAAGATAGACCTCAGATCGGGCTATCATCAGCTTAAAGTCAGAGATAGTGACATTCTGAAGACAGCCTTCAGAACTCGGTATGGTCATTATGAATTTGTAGTTATGTCATTTGGACTAATGAATGCTCCTGCATCTTTCATGGACTTGATGAATAGGGTATTCAAGCAGTACTTAGACTTGTTCGTTAGAGTCTTTATTGATGAAATCCTTATTTACTCTAGGAATGAGGAAGAACATGTGAATCATTTGAGGCTTGTTCTGCAAACTCTCAAAGATCGACAGTTATTCACTAAATTTAGCAAATGTGAGTTTTGGTTGCATTCAAATACTTTCCTTGGGCATAGAGTGTTTAGCAAAGGGATTCAAGTGGATTCTTAGAAAATAGACAAAGTGAAACAATGGCCCAGACCTATCTCTTCTACAGATATCAGAAGTTTCTTAGGTCTAGAGGGTTATTACAAAAGGTTTGTGGAAGGATTCTCATCCATAGCCTCTCCGTTGACTAAGTTGACTCAGAAGAAAGTCAAGTTTCAATGGTCATATGATTGTGACAAAAGCTTTGTAGAGTTGAAGACTAGATTGACTACAACTCCTATTTTGACTCTACCAGAGGGTTCAGACGGTTATGTTATATATTGTGATGCTTCCAAAATTGGCCTAGGTTGTGTGTTGATGCAGCGAGGTAAGGTTATAGCTTATGCTTCTAGATAGCTTAAGGTGCATGAGAAAATTTATCCGACTCATGACCTCGAGCTTGCAGCAGTGGTGTTTGCACTTAAGATTTGGAGACACTACTTGTATAGTGTTCATGTAGATGTATTCACAGACCATAAGAGCCTCCAATATGTGTTCACCCAGAAAGAGTTGAATCTTCGCCATAGAAGATGGCTTGAGTTCCTCAAGGATTATGACATGAGTGTACATTACCATCCTGGTAAGGCAAATTTAGTAGTAGATGCCCTTAGCAGACTATCTATGGGTAGTGTAGCACATATTGAGGAAGAAAGAAAGGACCTAGCAAAGGATGTTCACAGACTTGCTCGCCTAGGAATTCGTCTTATGAGCATATCATATGGTGGTGTAACGGTTCAGAATGGGGCAGAATCTTCTTTGGTAGTGAAAGTTAAGGAAAAGCAAGACAGTGATCTGATATTGCTCGAACTCAAGGGTGCAGTCCATCAACAGAAAGTTGAGGTTTTCTCCCAAGGGGGAGATGGTGTGCTTCGCTACCAGGGTCGATTTTGTGTTCCTAATGTGGGCGAGTTGAGACAGCATATTAGCATATTCTTACAGAGGCCCATAACTCCAGATATTCTATCCATCCAGGCGCCACTAAGATGTACCGCGATCTGTGGGAAGTTTATTGGTGGAATGATATGAAAAGAGATATAGCAGATTTTGTGGCTAAGTGCCCCAATTGCCAGCAAGTCAAGGTAGAACATCAGAAACCAGGAAGTATGACTCAAGAGATTGACATTCCTACTTGGAAGTGGGAAGTGATCAACATGGACTTCATCACAGGTTTACCTCATACTCGCAGACAGCATGACTCCATTTGGGTGATAGTTGACAAAGTTACCAAGTCTTCTCACTTTTTGGCGGTCAAGACTACAGATTCGGCGGAGGACTACACCAAGATTTATATTAATGAGATTGTGAGGTTTCATGGGGTTCATTTGTCTATCATCTTAAATAGAGGTCCTTAGTTTACCTCTCATTTCTGGAAGTCATTTCAGAAAGGTCTTGGTACTCAAGTTAATCTTAGCACAACATTTCATCCCCAGATGGATGGTCAGGCCGAGCGTACCATTCAGACCTTATAGGACATGTTGAGAGATTGTATGATCAACTTCAAGGGTAGTTGGGATGATCACCTTACTCTTATTGAGTTTGCCTACAACAATAGCTACTATTCTAGCATTCAGATGGCCCTTATGAGGCATTATATGGGCGTAGATGTAGATCTTCGGTTGGTTGGTTTGAAGTAGGTGAAGCAGCCTTGATAGGGCCAGATTCAGTCCTTTATGCTATGGAGAAAGTGCAACTCATTAGAGATAGACTTAAGACAGCCCAGAGTCGCCAGAAGTCTTATGTAGATGTAAAGAGAAGGGAACTAGAGTTCCAAGTTGAAGATTGGGTTTTCCTAAAAGTGTCACCTATGAAGGGGTTATGAGATTTGGCAAAAAAGGGAAGCTCAGTCTCATATATACAGGCCCTTACAAGATTCTGAAAAGGATTAGTAAAGTGGCTTATGAGTTAAAATTGCCAGCAGAATTGGCAGCAGTGCATCCAGTCTTTCACATTTCACTATTGAAGAACTGTATGGGTGATCCACCATCCGTGGTGCCATTAGAGAGTGTGGCTGTAAAAGATAGTCTTTCTTATGAGGATGTACCAATTGAGATTCTTTATCGTCAGGTTAGAAAGTTGAGAAACAAAGAAGTCGCTTCAGTCAAGGTTTTGTGGAAGAGTCAGTCCATAGAGGGAGATACTTGGGAAGCAGAAGCAGCCATGAAGTCCAAGTACCCTCACCTCTTTCCTTCTGATTCCACTCCAGCTTGAGGTAATAGATCCTCTTCCGATTTTCAGTCATTCATGCGTAGATTCAGGCTTAGTAGCATGTTCCTTTAGTTTGTACTTGCATTTTCAGCGTATTTGCATGTTTTGGAACTCAGTTCAGTCAAAAATCAGTTTTCAGTGTTTAGTGGTAGAGTTTGCAGCTCTTTCCCTCCATTCCAGCTAGTTTAGTCTTCATTCGAGGACGAATGTTCCCAAGGGGGAGATAATGCAGATTTCCAGAAGTGCAGGTGTCACCTACGGTGGCCACCTACGGATCGTAGGTTAGACCACGGTCTATGGACCAGGTCCGTTGAACGTGGTCCACAGAAAAAACCCCAGAAAACCTCGACCGTAGGTGCGACCACAGCCCGTGGACCAAGTCCATTGTCCATAGAGGAAAAAATCCCAGAAAACATCGACCGTAGGTGGGACCATGTCCCATGGACCAGGTCCGTGGAACATGGTCGCAGAAAAACACCCTCGACCCACGGCCAGGACCTACGGACCTTAGGTTGAACCACGGTCCGTGGACCAGGTCCGTGAAATGTGGTCCGCAAAGCCCATCCTCTAAGCCGAACGACGGCTGACCAGGATGGACTGTATGGTGGACGACGGTCCGTCGGTTGGTCCCGACAGCTTTTAAGTCAGGGTCATTTTGGTATTTTCTCTATGCGTTGGATCCCTAAACTATTCGTTTAGACCTTAAATTATGAGGTTTTAGTCAGTTTAAGCCTAGAAACATAACTAGAGTTTACCTTAGTCAAAATCATTAATCGAAACTTAGAAAATTAGAAGCATAAGAAGAGAAAGAGGCGACCAACCCTAGTTCAAGAACGCAACAAGTTTCCTCCAATTCCAGCCCTAAAATCAAAGGATTTCTCCATGGAATTCGTCACTAGGTATGTGGAATTTCACTAGTGGGTTCCTTTCACCCATTAGGTCCCTAGTTTTCAGTTAGCTTCTTGATTCCCTTATTCTGACTAGACCTAGGGTTCCTTGAATGATTAAGACTATTGGGTTCTTAGCTATTAGAATGATTCAAATCAGATCAGTATGTTAATAGTCAGTCTATTGCACGAATTTCAGAACCCTAGCTATGTAGTTCTTTAGTTCTTGAATTACACATGTTAGTTTAGGTATCTCAGTTATTTCAGATATACATGCTCAGTCTTAAATGTGTCATTATCAGTTATTAATGTGCATTCTCAGTTTGCATGTCATTTTGAGCTATCCAGTATATCACAGTAATTAAGTCATAATGTGTTAATCACTTAATCCATTGGGAGTAGCATAATATGCAGTTGGAGTAGGGTCAGTTATAGTCCCAGCACTATGAGCCACTAGGCTGTCAGTCCCCTATATGGGCATCATTTTAGTGATCACGCCAGCATGCCTCTATACCTTTGGTCAAGGGTATTGGGTCCTCTCGATAGGGCATATACATCGAACTCCACATTTAGCTCATGTGGTTTTACTATCGATTATTAGTAGCTCCCACAATTCAGTCAGATTCCATTGCATTGACCACATTTCAGTACAGTTCAGTATTCAGTCTCGGCATATTATAATTTGGTCATTGCATTCAGTTAGCTCAGTATCTATATCATGTTCAGATTATGCTCTTGCTTTATTGCTTGTTCAGTTATATGTTTATTTTAGCTTTACGCTATCCTGTATGCTTAGTACCTTTCAAGTACTGAAGCATACTCTGCACTACATCTTCTCGTGATGTAGGTTCAAATTCTCAGCATCTAGATCATGCTTAGATCGGTTCCCGATCTCCAGTTCAGCAGCATCAGTGGTGAGTCCTTATTCTTCGAGGACAACAGTCATGTTATCTATTCATTATTTCAGTCTTTTAGTTTCAGTTTTGCTAGACTTAGCTGGGGCATGTCCCAACACTTCTAGTCAGTTAGAGGTTATTTTCAGACATAGTTAGATTCAGCTTAGTATTTGAGTTTGATATTTCTTTTGTATTAAACTCTTAGATTTGATGTTCAATTTTAGTAAATGTGTATTCCCCATCATTTCAGATTTACTTATTATTAGCTTCCGCAACAGTTTTATTTCTCAGTTTATCTTTA
>JAJOOE010002429.1:0-40112 GCA_036250405.1 Solanum raphanifolium
TATATATATATATATATATATATATATATATATATATATATATATATATAATGTGTGCCAACATGAATCATGATCTCTGTCTAACCAGAAAAAAATGATTTTCAAGATAAATGGTAGCTAGTTCGGAAATGGAGCATTATTTTATGACATAATACATAAACGTATTTTTTAATTTTAACTTCAATTGATATTTATATATTTTAATTTTGAGTATGCACAACTAAGCATTTAATAAAACTGAACAAATTAACACATTCATCCTAACCCTAGTGTCTTTTAGTTGGTTTTTGAGTTGAAATTGTTGACCTTGGATTCTTTCTGACATTTAGTGAATTGGGTTTCTGTTTCTGGGTAGAATAATTATATAAAACATTGAGGAACTATTTGATATTGTACTGAAAAAAATTTTAGAATACGAAATATAGTTTATGCTATTCAATGGTAAATCTTATTTCATAAAGTTTACTTCTTTTAGTTAGTTTTTGAACTTCCATTGATGGTTTCAGATTCTTTATGAACTGGAGGTCTGTTTCCAATATGAAGGCGCTGGCCAAAGTCATGTGAAGGAATAGAGTTACTTCTTATACAAGGTGAGTGGTGACGCTCGAGAATTGAACTCAAAACGTTTAGGTAAACAATGAACCCCTTAGCCACTGAGCCACGCTCTTCTTCAGTTGTTGAAGGGGTTCATTTTTCTATATATAGACTTAAAACCAGAAGTTTACCTTATATATACAGTGTAATTTTTTGACGAAGGGGGTTCGGATAAACCCCCTTAGCTCCACGTAGGTCCACCCTTGCATGTATTACATGCGCATAGGGGCAGAGCTACAACCAAGTAAAGGTGGTCAGTCGAACACCCTTCGTAGGGAAATTATACTGTGTCTATAGGTAAAATATTGTCTAATATCTAGATATATAATAAATTGAACACCCTTAATGACAACAAAGATTGGTAGTCTAGTGGTAAGTGTGCACATTTACAACTTGCAGGTCTGAGGTTCAGATCCCCATTATCTGCGTTTTTTAAACTCAATATTTTTTTAAAACAAAAAAATAGAAATAGCCCCCATATCTTCTTTATGTTTTAGCCTTAAATTTTGATTAACCTAATAATTAACATTTTAGCTTTATATTTTTTATCTATATTAAGTGAATTATTAGGTATAACACACTCTCAAGAAATTATTTTTAAAGATAAAATTAAAGATTATTATCCATTATTATACTTTTGATTATTTCTAAACTATTCTTTTAGTAAATGTAAAATAGTTAAAAATCTTAATTAAATAAAGGTAAATACGGAAAAAAAATAAATAATTCTCTTGAACTTTGAACATTCAATTATTTTGAATCATGAAAAAAGATTCAACAATTCACTTAATATGAACTAGAGGAAGTATATTCAACTAGAAGCTAAAATTGTTATTGTTGACTTTTCTCCATTAGTTTTGATTTATACCATTGATAGTTTTATAATTTTAAATTTTCGCATGATTTCAAACTTTAAAACAGTCGATAACAACATTAAAACATAACCAGTGTAATCTTATAAGTGAATTCTAAAATTATGATGAAAAAAGACCAAATTAGTTATTGCGTATGACCAAAAACCTTTCAAATGCAATATGGATGAATAAAAATATAAAATAGCAAAACAAAAATTGAATAATTTCAAATGTGAATGTAATGAGGTGAAGAAACTCCCAGCTAGGCCCACAACATTGAAAGACTAAAATTAACAAACTCAGAAAGCCGATTAAGCTGGAATCAAATGTTTAGTAAAATTTTCTTCCGTTAAATTACATCAAGAACACATAAGAACAGAGAAAGTTCAAAAGAATTATGATGAAACAAGACCAAATTAATTACTGCATGCGATAAAAGCATAACCGAGGAAACAACATTCTGAAAATCCAAAAGGGAACAACAAAAACACAAAATAACAAAACAAAAATTGAAGCTATAACGATGCAAAGTTGAATTAAACAACAAACCCAAATCTAAAGAAGAAAATATGAAGTCACCTAGACAAATTTTATCAACAAAAGATAAAACTAATAATTGCATAGTTAAGACACTCGAACCAAGTTTCATCATATTACGGAAGATTAACAATTACAACTACAAGGGAAAAACAATCAATATAGTTTTGGGAAAACAAAGAAACAAACTGAAGGAGGCTTATCTAGGGATGAATGGTGAGACAAAAGACAAGATTTTTGGTGAGCATTGAGTAGAGAGCGGTGAAAAAGTTGGAACCAGAAGCTATATGATATCTCCATCAATGCACCTTTCAAGACACGTAACCTATATTGAAGCACTAAAAAGACAAAGACACCCTCAGATTTGAATTTAAAGACATGAAGCAGGCATGTTGAAACAAACATTTTCTAATATAGTAGAAGTAGAAAAATATGGGGTAATAACAAAGTTTGAGTCTTCATGATGATAATATAAAAAATTCAAATTTGATGTTCTAAAAGTTCTACCTATTTTAGTGTTGTAAAATTTGATGCTTTAACGTGGGCTTTTTAGATGACGGTACATGTAATTAAAAAATAGTAAAATGATCATAAGTATAGCTAATGTATCAATATTATATAAATAGTATTAGAGCTGTCAATATGGACCAAACCTAATTCATCTGGGCTAGCCCACACAAGCCTTGAAATTTAACGGGCCACCATTATTTTGGCAGACCATAATTCATCAAGCTCAACCTAACAATATGTAGGTTGCGGGCTACGTCGGGTGATGAGATTGTATTTTACCAACTTATTAAACTCACATTCATACATTATTGCTATGTTTTAATACTAATCGAAGAGATATTAGGTCCTAGTTCTCTTGTATTCAAGTATTTCTTGAAAAATAAAGTTTGAAAGAGTTTGCAATCAAAAATCACTAATTACCAAAGACAAAGTCATATCTAATGTTGGAACATTAGAGCCTTAATCAAGGCCATAAACCAAAGAGCTTAAACTCTTTTTGAATAAACATAGAATAGACATGGTGGGATTCCTTGAAACTAGGGTAAAGGAGAAGAGAATTGCACCAATTAGTAACAAAATAGCATATGGATGGTCTAGCGTTAATAATAATTACAAGGATGATACAAATGGTAGAATTTATCTTATGTGGAAATCATCATTGAAGGTGCAGATACTTGATATTCATAAACAATTTATCCATTGCCTAGTTGAAGAACCAGGGCTCCAGCTGAGCATTTATTATATTGTTGTCTATGCTAGGAATGAATTACAGAAGAAAGAGATTATATGGCACAACCTTATGCAATTAACATTGTAATATCAACTTCCTTGGGGTTATGTGTGGGGAATTTAATAGTGGTTTGATCTCTGATGATAGACTGGGGTCTCCTATTACACAACAAGAGGTGTAGGGGTTTCAAAATGCTATTGATCATCTACAGCTAACACCAATAAAGGCAACGGGCTGGCACTTTACCTGGTGCAACAAACATGCAGGGAATAATAGAGCTTACAACAAGATTGATCGGACATTTGATAATATGCATTGTCTACAATAACTTGGGCATGTAGAAGCAGAGTATTTAAATCCTTTAGTATCAAACCATTCTCCCTTTCTAATCAAATGTAAGTAGTATAACTGTATCCATCCTAGGCCATTTAGGCCTTTCACAAATATGATGGAGCATCCTAAATTTGCTGATTGACTTAGGATTGCTTAGGGTGATAGTGAGGAGAAAAGTACAATGAAACAGGTGTGGGAGAAACTCCATAAGTTTAAACAACAAAGCAAGGACATGGCTTCTTATAAGCAAAGGTTCCAGGCACTAAGGGAAAGACTAGAGATCATCCAAGGACAACTTCAGATAAGTAACCAGGATATGGGTATCATTGAACAAGAGAAACAAACAATCATTAAGACGGAGAAATGGAGCAATATTCAAGAGGCTACGCTTAGGCAAAAGATAGGGCAAAATTGGATCGAACTTGGGATTTCAAACTCTAAATATTTCCATTCCAAGTGGAAGATAAAGACTAGTCATAACACTATTACCTCCATATACACTGAATCTGGAAAAAAGCCGACATAACCACTACATATTAAAGCTGATTTTACATCTGTCTTTCAAGGTTTGATGGGAACAAAAGCTTCTGAACTAAAATGTTTAAATATTGGGGTGGTTAGAGATGGACCATGCCTCTCTGTCTTAGAACAAAGAGATCGCATTAAGGGAGTAACTACTGAGGAGATATTGGAGGCCATTAAGTGCATGCCCAAGGACAAAGCCTTAGGAGTGGATGGATTCCCCATTGAGCGTTTTACAAAGAACTGGAAACTGGTCGAAAAAGATGTTATTTCTGTTGTACAACATTTCCTTCAGACTGGTAGGCTTCACCCTGCTATTAATGCTACAACAGTAACTTTAATTCCTAAATTTAAAGCTCTAACAAAGGTTAGAGATTATAGACATCACTTTACATAAAATCATAGCTAAGGTCTTAACTAAAAGACAGAAGTTGGTGATTTCTTGTCTAATAAAGCTCAATCAGCCTTTATAGAGGGTAGAAGTATAGTTGATAACATTATGGTAAGTCATGAAATATTCAAGAGCTATAACACAAAATAGATATTACCTAGATGTGTTTTAAAGGTGCATCTAAGAAAGGCCCATGACACATTGGAATGGGGTTTCTTAGAGAAGCTGATGAGTGATATAGGATTTCTTGCAAAATTTATACATTGGATCATGGAGTGTATATCAACAGTGTCATATTCTTTACTCTTGAAGAGAGGGCTTACTAAACCATTTCCAGCATAGAGGGGGCTTAGACAGAGGGACCTCATGTCCTCCAACCTCTTTGTATTGGCTATGGAATACCTAAGAAAAGAACTCCAACAAATGGCAACAAATGTGGATTTTAATTATCATCTCAGGTGTGAAGGATTAAACAATATCCACATTTGCTTTGATGATGACTACAAAAAAGAGCTCTATTTACATTGTTGGGGTGATTGATCACATTAAGCAACGTATAATTGATGCCTTGGGATTCACTGAGGGAACTATGTCATTTAGATATTTAGGAGTGCCACTAGTATCTCAAAAACTAGGAGTAAATGCATACCTCTCCTTGATTGAGAAGATAGCTGCTAAAATCACTTGTTGGTCAGCAAAACTACTGTCATATGAAGGGAGGCTACAACTAATTAAAGTAGTCTTTTTTGGATTATAGGCTTATTAGGGTTAGACTTTCCTTTTTCCCAGAAAGTCATCACGGCAGTTGAACAACTGTGTAGGACTTTCTTATCGACTGGTGCTGTAATAGTCTCAAAGAAAGCTCTAGTGTCTTGGGTAAACATCTACCTACCAGGAGCAGCAGGAGGACTCAATGTAATGAACATATGCACTTGGAACAATGCAGCAATTCTTAAAATTCTATCGAACATATATAGGAAGAAGGATTGTTTATGGGTGCAATGGGTTCACAGCTACTACATCAAAGTAGGAGACATGAGCCAAGTACGGATTCCCAAGAATGATTCTTGGGTGGTGAGAAAGATGTTGGAGGCTAGGGAGTAACTTAGGCTTAGGTATCATAGTCATGGGACAATAACACAACAACTGCAGGGTGTTCAACTAGGTGAAAAGTTCTCAATTCATAAGATGTATATTTCTTTGCTACCTGACCATACTAAAGTCATTTGGATACACTTAACAATGCATCAAAGCAACATCTTAGACATAGATTTATCTTGTGGTTGGCCATAAAAAAGAGACTTGCAACAATTGAGAGACTACTGAAGTTTGGAATCATTGTACCCCTAGATTATGCTTTTGTGGACGGCATATGGAGACGTTTGCACACTTATTTTTTGAATTTTGAATTATCACAAACATTTGGAGTCGTGTATTACAATGGTTGGGCCATAGCAAACAACCCATGAGTTGGGATGATGAAGTGCATTGGATGAGCCAAACTGCAAAGAAAAGAGGTCGGATAGCGGAGATAACAAGCTCTGCTTTTGTAATGGTGGTGCAAAATTTGTGGCAAGCTTGAAACTATTCTTGATTTCAAAAGAGACCATTCCATTCAGAATTAATGATTAAAGATATGGTGTTTCATATACACATACGAGGCAGGAACAATGCAGCATGGAGAATGAGTTTACAAAGGATTTCCAACTATCCTGATTAGTTTTCTTTGATGTTTACTCAGTTTAATAGATATGATTGTAACAAGTAATCTGTGTCAAGCCCCGAGTCCTACACCCTAGACCAGGCCGGCACTCGAGAACCATCGCTGGTCCCCAAGTGAACCCTTGGCCTGGCTCGACACTCAGCAAAAGACTTACTCAACAACATAGGAACTCAAATGCAAAGATTTACACAATTGTCTCAAAATAAATAACTCAGAATATTTATAAATATTCAACTAGCCATAAGAAGGCAACTCAAGTCTTAAAAAATGAACAAGAAAAATGGAAAATACTCCTCAAAATACTACTATCTATGAAGCCTCTAAATACTATGAGGGAAGTCTCCCATACCACCAACCTTCCAACAAAACAAATCCATACTGTGAAGCCCTCCGGAAAGAAAGGAGGCTCACCAAAGCTAGCTAAAATACGATGGGATCAACGAAGTGCCGGTTGATGATCCTGAATACATGTATCTGCATTATGAAATGATGCACTCCAAATGGAGTCAGTACATTGAATGTACGAGCATGTAAGGGGAAAACTTAACATAGGGATACATAGTTCAACGGATAGAAAAGGAAACATACTCTCCTTAACATGAAAACAACATTAAAAGGTGCAAGATGTATAAAGCTTTTAAAACAATAGATAGTAACTCAATGTATATAAAAATACAATAATAAACTCTTTACTCTTATTTGGGAGATTCTCTAACCGACAACCATTACTATGAGCTACGTGATGATACAACGTCTCGCCCACATTGCCAGAACTGTCATATACCTTGCCGGAGTATAGAATAACCTCAACTAAGTGGATCCACTTAGGTATGCTTAAAAAGCACTAAGGAATCATCTAAAAGTATGACCCTTTACCAATGTTGGCATACATGGTTTATGAGGATTTTGAGTTGTCTGAACTCATCCCAATATCGGTGCTCAATACTAATCCCAATAATATAACTCATGCTCATATGTTTAAAAACATAACTCTTCCTTAGTTTGAGATAGTTACTCAAAGGTTTCTCTGAAAAGAGATAATGCTAAAAAAATCCTAATAAACTCATTTAGAAATCAATGTTTCTCTCATTTTAAATGTAAAAGTACTACTCTTGAGAATACATAGTTTCTTTATATTCATTTTGAAATATAAAAGTTAACTCTCCTCATTCTTATACTCATTTACTCAAGTCTTACATCAAGTTGCGAACAATTGTAAAAGACTTCTCAGAATGACTCAAAAAGACTCCCTTGAACTTTCCTTATAACTTTGCTTTGATTTGAAAAGTGAATCTAAGAGCTACAATTTGGATACAGGATCTCTCAGTGATTAATGGAGGCTTAGATAGTTAGTAATAAGAAGAGAGTGATGACACGAAATGAAGAAGTACTGGTGTGATGCGGAGGAGAATTTTAGTTTTGGTCGCGAAATAATTTTTGAGACAGAGGACTTTATATCCTCTCTGCGATGTGGAGAGGGGGTGATCAACTGGATACTGAAAATCTTAAGCGACTCTGAGACGCGGACCTGGGCGCATATTTTTTCCCGATCTTTTCTTCCTTACCCAAACTCAATTCAATTCATACCCAATGCAATTCCATGGTCCAATTTCAAGAAATTTTATAAACCCTGAATGTTTTTAATGAAACCCGCACAAAAAAACCTACCAAGAGACTCAACTCATTCGCAAAACTGTCATCTCAAGAACTCAAAGACCTCCATTATCAATTAACTCAAGAAGTACTCAAGAACTCTATAATCAATCTTCAAGAACGAATTCATGGGTACAAGTTTACATGGTTGGTGTGAGGGTGAACAAACCCAACACTATGAAAGCTTACATACCTCGAAAGAACTAAGTTATTGGCGAAAATCCTCAAAGCTTGCAAGAATCTTGAACGTTCTTATTTTTCTCCTCTTAAACTTCTCTAAAAAAAACCATTGCTCTTTTGGAATGACTAAAACTGATTCCAATCAGTTTAGACCCCTAAAAGGGTGAAAAAAAAGGTGATAGGCTAGTGGGGTAAGGAAAAGACCAAAATACCCCTCCTTAACTAGACAACATGCACTCAAATGGGCATATCTCCTTTATCCAAACTCGGGATTTAAAAAACTTGGCGGCGTTGGAAAATGGACTCAACGACCTTCGATTTGATACTTCATGAGCTACCTACCTAATCTTGTGTTGAAAGTTATGGTCATTTAAAGCTGACCCAAACTAAAAAAATTGACCAAAATTCAAGGTGTTACAGTCTGAACTATACTTGTATATTTTGGTTTTGAATGAAGTATATGCTAACTAAAACAAAAAAAGGGTTTCCTTTGGAATATCCTTAGGATATTCCATGCTAAAAAGACTTCCTTGGGAATATTTCAAGGATATTCTTGGGATATGTGTAATTATATACTCTTATGTTCTTCTAAATGAAGAATATCTTAAACCAATTTCGGAGACATTAACCCTGACGTGGAGAGGAGAGAGTCACCACTCAACTTGAAAAGTGAAGATTGCGAGCTTAAATGTGTAAATCTCAAGATATTTCTTCAACTCTTGGTTTTGCTTGAATATTCATAGTTATAGTGTTTGATTTCCAGGTTGGATATTGTGGTTTTTATTCTTGCTTTGTGCTTTTACAATTAATTAAATATTATCTTGTTTATGATATGAGTCTTGATTCTCTAATTAATCTCATGATTTAATTGATTTCCAAGGAAGTGATCAACCCAAGGATTTTCCTATTTATCATGATTTTGCTTGAGAAAGAGGCTTAAGTGCAGGGAAGATTAATTAGCACGATTTGATAATTGGCTAATGGACTAGAGCTTGAGAAAGTCTAGATCCGAGTCTAACCCTCATCTCATGGATTTGAGCTAGAGATAGGATAATTTTAGTGTTGTCATGTCAGTTTGTTTAAATTTATATAGTTTCTAAATTTAGAAGAATTAGTTAAGATATACTTGTTTGTGATCGCAAGATACATATGGGTACTTGAGAATTCAAGGCATAGTTGACTTACCCATGATTATATTGATGATGTTTGATTACTGGTGACGAATCATATCAGCATGAATAAAATCCTCATTACCAAATTTATTTGTTATCTTTGGGTCAATAGGTCTTTGATCAATCTATCCTTTATTTTTGTTTTCTTAATTTTAGTATTTGTCCCTTATTCGAATACCCCTCCCCCCAAGAAAAAAAATACATGTATCAATTATTAGATTCAAATTAGTAACTTGTAATTCTTTATCTTTTTTATCACCCCTACATTGTTCCTTGTGGGATTCTACATTCTCGGGAGGTTCTCTTTACCCATTCAATCCAACATGATCATTAGTACTTGTATTATCAACCATTATGCCTTTTACCTTATGATTCAATCTTGGAGGAGGAACCTCTTTTGATCTAGCATGAAGTGCCATAGTGCACAAATCAGCCTTTGGAGAAGGGAAAATAGAAATAAAATCAAGAGAAAACATAGTTAGAAGCACCAGACATATTGTCAGACAGGTCAAGTGAAAGCCAAGTTAGAAGTGCAGACATGTTGTGAGACAAACACATTGATTTTCAAAAAATAAACGTCCTAAATGTAGGAAGTCTCATTGAGCCAGGGTAGGCCTAAGACAATAAATAAGTGATTCGTGATAGTTTGTTCAAGCTGTGTATTGATATTAATTGGAGTTTAAGGTTAGAAAATAAGGAAAACAAACTATTTCATTGATAATAATTGCAATCATTACTCAGGTTTTGGTATCGTATGAGATTATGATTTTTAGATTTATAAGTTTGCTTTATCTCTTATTTCAATTTTGATGTTATCATAGTGTCATGATTATGTTAAGTGGTTTGTTTAGAGTTTTTTGGGATTCTATTTGCCATGTCACATCTAGGTGGTAGTTTGGGTCCTTATAGTGATGCACAAGGTAAAATTTATACCTATATAAACAATTTTTTTAGGAACAATAGGATTTTCAAATGGATAAATTCATCTTTAAGAAAGTAATGTATAGTTATATATAGATAATATATATTAGGATATTTTGTCAAATGAAATGATTATTTCATCAATAAATACTTCTTTAAGAAAATTAAGATAAATCATTAAACTCTCACTTTCATAAATAAAAACAAAATGGACTAGATTTTCACTAATTGATTACATTATCTTTGCATGTGTATGTAAGAATTTTAAGCATTCTCTGCTCTCTCTTTTTTCCTATAAATATCTCTAATTAATAATTATCAACTTCTCTTACGTTCATATATCACTTATATATATATATATATATAAAAACCATTTTAGGTCCTATGATTCTCCTTTGATTTTTCTTCCTACTATAATCCTTCAAGCCATGCTTGGCAATAAATGTCAACTATGAAATTCAAAACAGGTCCTCAGTCCTACCACACATCTTATGGGATGAGATCCAATTTTGTTATTATTGGAGTAGTGAGGTGTTGTAATTTTTATATTTTAGTTTCTAAGTTGGTAAAAATTTGTATTAGAAGAGTTAAATTTAGTGTAATTCTAATCATTGGTCAAAAAATAATTGATCAATTCCCTTATGTATCATATTCTCAATTAGACAATATTCGTTTCAGTAGTTGATTAGTCTGAGATTTCGACTCATTTAGGGTTTCTTTTTCATAGTTTTATTGTCCTCAATGCCTAATTTATGCTCTAAACTGATGTTAAAGTGTTGATTTTCAGCAATGAAGGAAAAGGAGCAAGGCAAGGACATTACTGGGCAAAAAGGAACAAAAAAATTGAAGAAGTTGAAGAAACGCAATCCTGGTGATCACCAAGACCACTCGGTGAACTGCCGAGTGGCCCCTCAGCTCTCCTAATGTTATAGCGTGCCAGCCTTAGAGAACAAGACAATTTGTCCAAGGAGGTATCATGCAGCAACTATTTGAAATTGCATCTATTTTGCTTGATGGAATGATCAAAATCAATCTTGCTTGGTACACGGGAGAGGATCAAGTGTCTCATTTGACCGTTAGGATGACAAAGGAACAAGTTGAAAAGGACTAAGAACAAGATCAAACAATGGCCAAGATGATGACCTAAATGGATTTGTTGTCATAACATGGCATGGGTAGTGATCCTAAAGTTGTTCATATTGTTGGTGTTAGTAGGGTGAACCCCAATGATGCACACTTTGAGGCTCTATATAATGAGGAAGTGAGTTTCGTTGCAAATCAAGGTGGAGGTTTTCGTCCAAACTATCCAAGACCAGGCGGGAATCAAGGTTGGAATAAAGAGTGTGATAACGGTTGGAGAGACTGTGATAGGGAATGGCATGATCGTGGAACTAACTGGAAAGAGAGAGATGGGGACAAAGAGAGATATGTACCTATCCATGAGCGTCAAAAGCCAAAAGAGCAAAGAGTTGACCCAGAAAATTTCCGCACAAAAGATATGTTTTCACGCATTCTCAACAAAGTGGAAGGGTCGGACAAGCTTTTAAAAGAAATGAAACATCACGTCTCGACTCTAAATCAGATGGTTACTTCTCACTCGGTAACTATTAAGTAGCTCAAGACACAAATGGGTCAAATCTCGACTCATTTGGATCTAAGGCCAAAAGAGGGATTACCGAGTGACACTATGGACAACCCAAAGAATGAACCTTGAATGGGTATGTTCGTCATACCACAACATTAAATAAGGCATTTTTAAGAGGCAACCAAAGTTTTTAAGATTTTAATATTGTTGTTTGAATAACGGATGTTGAATGTGCGGATTGAAAATACAAAATTTTAGAAAGAGGAGCAACTAGGCGAGCCCAATGTCCATTCGGCGACTCGCCAAACAAGTCGGCGAGCCTGACATGAATCATCGTTTGAACCAACTAGCTAGCTAGAGGTTCTGTAAAACTTGGCGAGCAAAAGTACTACTCGACGCATCACCGAATGGGTCGGCAACATAAGTAAGCGTCGCCGACTGGCGCGCGAACTAAATGGTCAAAAGGCCAAAACTGTTTTTAAATTCAAAGCTCTCCCTCATTTCATACTTTTCGAATTTGACACTTTCACAACTGCATATTTTTAGAATTTCGTACTTGTTTTTCTTGTTTTTTGCGTGGGATCAATTACTTAGAGGAGGATTTTAGAATACTTTGCTAGCCTAGCATTTCAATCATCTGCTTCTGAGGTTGGTTACCCGAACACCCGCCTTTATATTTTTATAAATCCAAATGCGTGATCATTGCTTGGTTGTTTTATTGTGTATTTTTTATTGGTAAAATGTTTAATGATAGTGCATGCTTGTATCGTGTTTCATTTTCTGTTAATTGGCCTTAAATTGTGAAATCTTATGTGTTAGCATGATAAATCTTGTGGGTTGTGTTGATTTTATTGTTGAGTCTAGTGGGGTTGAAGTCTGAGTAACCCCATTTATGCCGATTGACTGATTTTTTCTAATGATAGAGCGATTGACGTCATTCTTAAGAGCAAAAGACATCGATTGGCCAATTTTGGCCAAATCAGGGAAAGTCTAAGTACCCCGAGGTCATGGGTAGTATGGATCTGGGATCAATTGCACAGAATAATGATTTAATTTTGTTTTCGTGGACTGTAGGTGAGAAATTGAAGGTCGAGGTAAAAATCTAGCAGATTGGACTATTTGATGAGTTGGGTCGAGTTCGCCGAGTGGTTCGGCGGTTCTCCTAAAGACCCCTTGATTGCCTTTTTATCTATAACTTTCGGCTATATGTCTGAGCTCACCGTGTTCACTCGGTGACTTGCCGAAAGGCCATTCTGATTGCCCTTCTTCACTTCAAATTATTTTGTAACATTTGGCGAGCTACTTCTAGTTCACCTAATGGTGTCAACGATCCACCGAAAGTCCCTGGACATCGCCGACATGTGCTGATTTTTTACAGATGTTATTCTGGAACATTCGGCGAGCCTGACTTGGCTCGCCAAACAATTCGATGAGATTTCCTGCATAGTTTTATAACTTTTACATTTTTTTTAATTACATCTAACGTATGTGGGTTTGTTTTGCAGGAGATGTCCATGAGGGACAAACAAAGTCAGAACTCCCTCCCATTTTCGATCTTGATTATAGAGTTGTGGAGGCAGGCCCGTGTCCCTTTGATTGCCAAGACGGATGTGGAACTGAATCCCACTTCCTCTACTGACATCCGTAGGATAGAGGTCGAGTACAGGAGTTACAAGGCTAATAGAAGGAGAGTTGCACCAGTGGATACGTCCATGGTAGTTGATGTTGAGATGTTGCCGACAAAGGCAGTTATGCCCCCTCAGGCCAGTGAGCCTACAGGTACCCCTGACACCTCAACTTCTGTACCTTCCAGTTCTACCACTGCTCCTCCTCCTACTAGTACTATTGATGCTTCTTCTACTTCCCGACCCCCGATCACCCAGTCAATGTTGTACAAGATGGGCCACCTGTAGGGCTGGGCATTCGGTAATTCGGTTTGGTTTCAGTTTTTTTTTTGGTTTTCATTTCTCATACCACGTGTACCGAACACCGAACCGAAATAATTCGGTTTGGTTCGGTTTTTTATTATTTCGGTTTGGTTTATGTTATTTCGGTTCGGATTTTTTTAGTTCATTTTTTTTATTATGGGTCTGCTTAGTGAGCTTTTAAAATTTAACAATTCACACACTAACTAGTAACAAAATCAAAAATCCAAAAGAAAAAAAATGGATGAAGAAATCTTGAAAACAAAAAATAATCAAAATATTAAATTCAAATATATAATACATGATGCCTGATGGTGGTCGCCGATTGTTGCTGCTAGAGTGTTGCTCCGCTAGTCAGCTAGCGGCTGTTGCTGGTCGTCAAGAGGTTGTTGTTGGTCGGCTGGTGGGTGCTGCTGGTCGACCGCTACCTGCTAGCCTGCTGGTCGACGCGACGATGCCGGTCGCCGGAAGTGGGAAGTGGTAAAGCATTAAGGGTCAGTGAAAGGCTGAAATGTGTCGCTGTCAGTTGAAGAAAAAGGAAGACTGAAACGTGAAACTGTTAAGTCACTGACCTAATTGACTAATTCAATTGTGTATATAAAATTTATTATTTAATAATTAATATTAATAATTAATATAATGTTAATATATTTTGGTAAACCGAAATACCGAATAATACAAAAGTCACATACCAAAAACCGAACCAAAATACCCAAAAAAAATTATACCAAAATCCAAAATACCGAAACCAAAATACCAAAAACATTTGGTTCGATTCAGTTTTTCGGCATGTTTGCCCAGCCCTAGCCACCTGGCCCATTCTGTTGATGTTCGTGCCTCCCGGGGAGAAGTTATTGTGTGTGGTCTTATTGAGAAGGTGATTGATGCTCCCAGAGGTCCAAAGTACAGAGCTCCTGGTCAATTCAGATAATCCTTCGGCTACTACGACCGGATATGTTGCTAGGGATGATGCAGATACTGAGTCTGAGGCCGAGACCGATAAGGAGGAGCTGGGTGTTTGTGAGGCAGTTATATATGATGATCTGGAGGACCTCGAGTGAGCCATGGTTCGTACAGTTGTTAAGGCATCATTGAGGGACATGTGGGCTCCAGTGGAGCCAAGGATGATGTTGCACATGGAGTCACTGATATGCAGAGTTCACCACCTGCTTAGCCTGATAGGGGGCTTTTGACTCTTTTCAGTTTTTATGTTTAGTTATTTCTTTGCATTTGAGGACAATTGCTATATTACTTTAGCGGGGTGAGATATTTCCATACCTACCTCTTTTGGGCTGTTTTGTGGATATTTGTTGTGAATGTTGGATATGATCTTGTGTGGATGTATATTAGTTTTTGGTCCATTGTTTTTAATGTGAATATGGTTTTGATCCGTTTTGAAAATTGCCACCTCCTGATATGTGTGAATGTGGTTATTCTCTTGCAATTTCAAGTGTCGGTGGTGATCAATACCGATGACTTGAATAGTGCTCTTGATTGAACGACATGACTGTGCAAATTCGATGAGGTAAATTGAGTTGCATAAGTCATATGTTAACTCGTAGCATCTTATTGTGACTAAGCCGGTTGTTGAGTTGAACTCTTGTGATGATCATTGCACGCTAGCGAAAATGGTAAAGTCTTGTTTGATGATTGGGTGAGGTTTTCTTGAAATGCATGCTTGATAATACCTAGAACTTGCCCCGTAGGTCCAGTTGACTAGTGTGAGTGAATAATAGAAATGATCTTAGGCACAATCTGTGGAGAGTGAGCTGAAATTGTCATTATACATCTTTGTGACCACCTTGTGAGAGTGTCAACCTAGCTTGGCAGCATTTGAGCATACCCTTTTCTTTGGATGAACCTTGAACACAAATGACCTCTTTTTTTCCCACCTAAAATCTTCATGGAGCATTGGTTATTTTGAATAGTCAACTAATACAAAAAGCCTAAGTTGGGGGTGTGGTGAAAAAGGAAGAAAATCAACAAGTTTGAGAAATTCACCCTTGAAAGATCATGTTAAAAAAGAGGGGACCCCTCCATATAAAAATGAAAAGAAGAAAAAGATCAAAAAAGAAAAGAATTGTTGCAATAAAGTGAGTGCAATGATCAAAAGAAATGGTGTATCCAATGAGTCATGTTTAAAAGAGTAGGGTGTGGATTTTGAGAAGAAGAAAGAATGAAATACAGGACATGATTCCTGAAGGTAGAAGTCACTAAGCCTAAATGATCATACCATTACCCTAATCCTATTACAAGCCTTGAAAGACCTTTGTGATCTTGATTGACCTTAATATCATGTCGATTGGAAAATACGGGCAAGCCTATGGAGAAGAATCATGCATTTGTTTGTTTTTGAGAGAGTTAGAGTTGTTTTCGATTCCAAAATTTTGAAAGTTTGATGAGCTTTGTGTGAGCATGGAATCGTTCTTGATGTGAGGGCATTCAAATACTTTTGTTGAGCTTGAACTTGCATTTGAAGCAAGCATTGTGAGCTTGAGTCCATTTGATAGTGTTTAGTCACAGTTTGAAACTTAGAGTGCACAATTAAACATTGCATGAGTAGTTTGAACCTCTTGTGTGCATTCATGTTGAGTCTTGAGTAGCACTGTTTGTAGACATCCTTGTTGAACTGATTGATCTTGTGTTTTACTTGAGGACAAGCAAAAGTTCAAGTTAGGGATATTGATGAGTCTGAGATTTCAACTCATTTAGGTCTTTGTTTTCATAGTTTTATTGTCCTCAATGCCTAATTTACGCTCTAAACTGATGTTAACGTGTTGATTTGCATCAAAGAAGGCAAAGGAGCAAGGCAAGGACATTACCGGGCAAAAAGAAATGAAAAATCTGAAGAAATTGAAGAAGGACAATCCGGGTGCTCGCCAAAACCACTCGGTGAACCGCCGAGTGGCCCCTCAGCTCACCTAAGCGTGACAGCCCTGGGGAACAAGACAACTTGACGATGGAAATGGACAGTCAGCGAACTGCCCAATGGATCAGTGACTCAGCTCCTGATCACCTAAAGTTACAGAAGCCTGAGGTTGAAGAGGCAAGGCAAGACTGCGATGGAGAGTGGCATTTGGCGCATCGCCGACCTGGTCGGTGATGCTCGACTAACTCCGCCGATAAGTCCACAAGCTGCAAATTCGGAAGAGGATAAATGCAAAATTTACAAAAAGTTTGTGCATAGTAAGAAAAGCTGGAGAGTTCCTACAGATCCTAACTCTGGGTTTTTTGAGCAAAAGAGACAAAAACACTGTTCTTACTAGCTTCAGAGTTTTTGAGTAGATATTTCAAGTGGTTTTTGAATTTTAGTTGATTTGAAGCATTGTAAAGACTTGGAAATCATTACCCAGTTCATGAATAACATATTTGGTAATATTTTCTTGCTTTTATTAATGTGTGGCTAAAACCCCATTCTTGGAGGTGTGATCATGTGATTATATGTTCTAATTAGCTTATAGGTATTGTTGTTTACTAATTTAGATGCTGATTTGAAGTGGGTTTGATTGATAGTTGTGTATTAACCCATGAATTGTAGTTGCAAATGAAATTCTAACTTAGTGTTCCGGGCTTGCTTGAGAAAGAGGTTCTAGAATTAAGGTTATCGTTAATTCAGCTCGAGAAAGCGAATCAAAATTCGATGCTACCAATCTAGCTCGAGAGAGTAGACTAATAAGGTATTGGGTTGTTTATATTGTTATGCTTGTTGAGGTTCGAGAGAATTCGCTTGAATCATAATAGTTGTTTGAGAGAAGTTATTGCATCTACAGTCTAGCCTACCCACTAAGATTCGGCTATTGTTTGTGATACACTAAAATTACACCCCTATTAAAGAGTATAAGCGATCGTTGTCAAATAAAGAACCCAACTTGTAGGTTGGGGTCGATCCCACGAGGAAATTGATTTAGACTTAAACTTAACTTACGATTACTTCCTTTTAGTCAAACTATTTCCGAAAAAAGTAAATAAGGGGGGGGGGGGGTTTGTAAGAAAGTAACAGATTGTTGATTTGAGTAACAAGTAAGCAGGATTCAAACTTTAATAAGTTATCAATATGAGAGAGAAACTAGGGTGTATATATTCCCCACAAGCTCTTAACGCAATAATCCTAATAATAGTAATCATTTCCTAGTGTTTTACATGCAAAGTTGGTAAGTTAGGTATCCCTAAGTGATTGGTCCTCCAAATAGGGAATTTCACTATGCAGCTTGGTCCAGCTACGAGTGTATACTATACTAACTCTTACATTTACCTCAGATTAGACATCACATCAATATATGGCTTAGTTTTCACCCTCGCACAAATTGACATTAGACTATTAGATAGCATCCATTAAATCTCTGTTGTGAATTCTTTTCTCATTCATTACCTCCTTGGTCCGGCAAGTAGGAACGAGGAGAGTTCTAACGTTTGCAACCGTTAAAAAGACTTCTAAGAGAAAGAATTACCAATACATGCATAAACACTATTCAAGAATTACTTAATTATTATTCATACGTTGTTAATTGTTCATGGTTCCCACAACCCTAGTTGTGAATTTAGCTACTCATGCTTGAAAGAGCACAATTCATATTTTGATAAAAAGAATTCATGAACTTACGATTAGAGTAAATGAAACCCGAAATCTCCAATTGAATTTCAAAGTGAAAATCTTATAAAACGAAATCCGAAAATCAAATTGCTAAAGTTTGCAAGTTAATTCCACAAAACACCAAAACTAAAAGTAAACAATAATGTCTAACCCAATAAGAAGAAGAAAAGAACCCTCAAAAGTGTTTCCTATTAATGATCTCTCCTGAAAATAAATATTTCTATGGACTATTTATAGATATAGAAAATTTTAAATAAAATAACTGAGTCCAAATTAAATTAGGAATCCAAAACCTAAAGGAATTGGATTTCTTTTTTTTCCGTCGCGCGAGCTGTTCGTGAACAGTACTGCCGCCTCAAAGAATTTGTACCAATCTTCAGATTCTTACACGTGGCAGCAAAATTGCAATTGTAATTGCAATTTAACTTATGTATTATTTTAAAACTTTTAATCCATAAGCTGCCAGCTTGATTTCTTTTTCCAACCTTCCATCTTTAATTCGTTTTAGCTCGAAACTTCTTCATTTTTCTACCAATTTAATCATATAAATAAAATATACTATTTAGCACAATTCATAAAATTCATGCTCAAAAAGGAAAAATATAAATAGTAAATATGAGGCAAATAATGATTAAAAATATGTATTTTAGCCTCACATCAACACCCCACACTTAAACTTTTGCTTGTCCTCGAGCAAACATACATTAAAGCTCATCTCAAAAATCTCAAACTAGGAATGTCATCACTTTGGTTGACACAAACAATTAGACCATATACCAATTTCAAAACATCAAGTAGACTTATCAATCATTATGAAAGACATCCAAATAAACAACAAACCTCTAACCTCCTAACCTCAAGGAAGGACTTTGAACTCATTGAATTTAAGCATGTTCACCTACTATCGTCAAATAAAGTTAATAAAATCACTTATCCATCATGAAACAAGTGCCCTCACAAGAAGAAATAGTTCACACACTCGATTCAAAAGATTGAATATAAATTAAGGACTTAGCATCAAAGAACAACTCAGTCACTCACAAAAAAATTCACATGTATGCACAAAGAACCATAGGCTTGCCCATTATGTACATCTCCACTAAATAAGCATGCTTGAATAGAATCAAATAGAACTTTAACGGGTTGTAATGTAGGCTAAGGGACGGATAGGAAAACTATATAATAGTGACTTACACTTCCTTGAGCACTTTGCACTTTAAGACTTTATCGCCCATTATTTTCTTCTCTTTATTTTTAGCCCTCTCTTCAACAATTATTTCACAAGTAATGCTCATCACCACAAGAATGCTTCAATAATTTTTTATTTTTTATTTTTTCAAAGGTTTTGCACTAGCCACCCTCAAGCCAATGTTTTAAGCATACTTTTGAATTATCCACCCTCAACTTAAGTTTTTAAGCTTGGTTGAGGTGCATAATATCCACAAGGGACCAAGGCCAAAACAGAGTTTCCACACTTTTCTTTATTCTTCACACATCAAGCATTTTCATCCTTTTTTCACTTCTACCAATGTTTTCAACTTTTCTTCTCAACATAGTACATTAAGAATTTCTTTTTGGCTCAAATAGAATTATGGTATTAATAAAAAGGGATTTGGCTCGATCATGTGGTTTACAACAAAAATGTAGGCTAAAAGGCTCAAAAGGGTTAACTAGTGATATATAATATCTGAAAAGGATAAAATTTACAAGACAAGTCGAGGAAAGCCTATTATCGTCTCTTAAACAAAGCAACACTTTTTATTTCACTTCAATAACATGCAGGGCAAGTTCTAGACTAAGATGTAAAATATGGAATAAACAAATTCTCACCACACATGGCACAAGTATCAATCAAGATGGATCAATTCCACTTCTAAGAGAGACATGATCATAACAAACTACAAAATAAAATAAGTTATATACAAAGTCACAACTATGAACCTAGATGTCAAAGAGTTTGCAGTTTCACTATCAATCAGCCATTCACAAGAAAGTACTACTCAAAAATTAAACTTAAATAGCAAGTATCACACCACTCAAAAGGCTCTTTTCTTTTCTCTAAAAATAAATCAAAAGAAAACTTATTCCTAAAAAAATAAAAGACACTCGGTTCAAAGGGACTATCCTCAGGAAAAGAACCGAAAACAAAAGTCAAGGAACCCATCCTAAAAAAAGACTCAATAGAATAGTAAAAACTTGGAATTCATTCCTCCACCCCACACTTAAAAAGATGCTATGTCCCCAAAGCATTAAAGAAAATTTAAAACAAGAGTGAGGAAAACTCCCTGAGGCCTCTAGGCCTAGCTAGTAGCATGTTCTCTTTATTTTCATCAAGGGTCGTACGCACCCTACACTTAAGCTCAAACGTGCTCCTTCGGTTTTTTTTTGGGTACTCACCCGTAATCTGCAAAAACAAGACCAAAAGAAAGAAAAAAAAAGTGACACTAATAAAATAAAATAAAATAAGAAGTTACACTACTAATTGGGTTGCCTCCCAATAAGCGCTTAATTTAACATCGCAGCACGACGCAAACACCTTAGTTACTCTGTTCTATCGCCTTGACCCTCTCCAATTGGATTATTTTGTACCCCTTGATTAGCCATTTTCCTCAAAGTTTTTCCCAATTCAGGATTGTAGGGGGTCAAGCGTTCACCTCGACTCTGTGTACTTAGCATACACTAGAGTAGGAACCTGTAGAAAATAAAAACAAAAGCAAAACATAAAATCATTAAATACTTGACTAAAGTTAAATAATGTAGTTAAACTTAATCTAAAAGTTAAATTCCCCGGCAGCGGCGTCAAAATTTGATACGCTCAAATTACACCCCTATTAAAGAGTATAAGATATCGTTGTCAAATAAAGAACCCAACTTGTAGGTTGGGGTCGATCCCACGAGGAAATTGATTTAGACTTAAACTTAACTTATGATTACTTCCTTTTAGTCAAACTATTTCTGAAAGAAGTAAAAAAAGGGGGGGTGGGGGTTTGTAAGCAAGTAACAGATTGTTGATTTGAGTAACAAGTAAGCAGGATTCAAACTTTAATAAGTTATCAATATGAGAGAGAAACTAGGTTGTATGTGTTCCCCACAAGCTCTTAACGCAGTAATCCTAATAATAGTAATCATTTCCTAGTGTTTTACATGCAAAGTTGGTAAGTTAGGTATCCCTAAGTGATTGGTCCTCCAAATAGGGAATTTCACTACGCACCTTGGTCCGACTACGAGTGTATACTTTACTAACTCTTACCTTTACCTCAGATTAGACATCATATTACTGTATGGCTTAGTTTTCACCCTCGCACCAATTCACAATAGACTATTAGATAGCATCCACTAAATCTCTGTTGTTAATTCTTTTCTCATTCATTACCTCCTTGGTTCAGCAAGTAGGAACGAGGTGAGTTCTAACGTTTGTAACTGTTAAAAAGACTTCTAAACGAAAGAATTACCAATACATGCATAAACACTATTCAAAAATTACTTAATTATTATTCATACGTTGTTAATTGTTCATGGTTCCCACAACCCTAGTTGTGGATTTAGCTACTCATGCTTGAAAGAGCACAATTCATATTTTAATAAAAAGAATTCATGAACTTACGATTAGAGTAAAAGAAACCTGAAATCTTAAATTGAATTTCAAAGTGAAAATCTTATAAAACGAAATTCGAAAATCAAATTGCTAAAGTTTGCAGGATAATTCCATAAAACACCAAAACTAAAAGTAAACAATAATGTCTAACCCAATAAGAAGAAGAAAAGAACCCTCAAAAGTGTTTCCTATCAATGATCTCCCCTCAAAATAAATATTTCTATGGACTATTTATAGATATAGAAAATTTTAAATAAAATAATTGAATCCAAATTAAATTAGGAATCCAAAACCTAAAGGAATTGGATTCCTTTTTTTTTCGCCGCGCGAGCTGTCCGTGAACAGTACTGCCACCTCAAAGAATTTGTGCCTATCTTCAGATTCTTACACGTGGCAGCAAAATTGCAATTGCAATTGCAATTGAACTTATGTATTATTTTATAACTTTTAATCCATAAGCTGCCTGCTTGATTTCCTTTTTCAACCTTCCATCTTTGATTCGTTTTAGTTCGAAACTTCTTCATTTTTCTACCAATTTAATCATACAAATAAAATATACTATTTAGCACAATTCATAAAATTCATGCTCAAAAAGGACAAATAAAAATAGTAAATATGAGGCAAATAATGATTAAAAATATGTATTTTGGCCTCACATCAGTTAGTAAACTACAATTATCCATATAGAGAAATTATCTTTTAATCTATCACATCCCCGAGAATCCCTCTCTACTTATCTACTCCTCTGTTTTCGTAGTCATTGTAGTTGTTACTTGACAAACCTAATCCCCCATCTGACACTTGTTGTCAAACCCCTTTAATTTACTTTACTTCTACAAACGACTAGAGCACAACATTTACTTCTTAATTGAATTTCATTATGTATCACTCCTTGTGGGTTTGGCCCCAACTCTTTGTTGGGTTTATACTAGATTGTGATCGCCTACACCTAAAATTGGATGAGGTGTAGCTGAGTGTCATCAATAGTAATATTCATTAAATTTGTCTCTCAAAGTTCAAACAAACTAAATGTATACGTGTACTCTCATGTAACCATATATATATCAAAAGAATCGTATATCAACTTGGATGGATCATGAAATAAAATGTCATATTTGTCATCACGATTATAGTAAAATTGTGAATCAATAATTAATTTATTTTCTTTGGCGAATGTTGTCTTCTAATAATCTATTAATCTCAAAACAAATTATTAAATAGTAAATCAAATATTAATACTTGAACATATGAAACACTAAATGCACATATACCACACAAAATGTACATTTGAGGCACCGAATGAACTTGTGATGCACGAAATGAACGTATGACACAAAAAGTTTTTCATGAAATGCTCAAAATCCTTATATTTATGAAAAAATAAGATTTCTTAATTAATGGAAAGGGTCTTCACTAATTAATTGGTTACATTATTATGTGTACATAAGAATTAACTTTTTTTTCTTGCCTATAAAATGACACTAGCTAGTTATCAATTTAGTTGTAAAACACTTTCAAGTCCTCATATATCTTTCTCCCTAGCTACTATAATCCTTCAATTAAACCCTTCTCAAGTTCTCAAAGCTACTTATCATGTTGACTATGCAAACAAAAGGTCATATCACATATTTTCACTCGAAGAAATCCAGCATCTCTAATACTAGAATTTTGGGGTGGGGTAATTTATATTATTTTAGTTTATAAATTAGTCGAATTCTGCATTAGGTGAGTTAAAGCTCGTCAAACTCAAATCGTAGGTCAAAAAATAGTTGATCAACTTTCATATATACCCTACTCTAAGTTAAACGGTATTTGTTTCAACAATAATACCTATCAAATTTGCCTCTCAGAGTTTAGGCAAACCAAACATGAATGTGCACTCCCATGTAATCATATTTATCACAAAGTTGTATATCAACTTGTATGGATCAAATGATGACATGTCTCATTTGTCACCGTGATTATAGTGAAATCGCGATTTAGTAATTTAATTTATTTATTTTCTATAATCAATATTGTAATTGTTGCTTTAATATTGTTAATATACAATAATATTGTAACCTTGATTATATGATGTTGTTTTTCTATATTATTAGTAAATAATGCCAATAATGTGAAGAGCTTCTTTTAAAAAAATATATGTATTTTTATCTTTTTAGTTTATAAATTGGTAGAAATTTGTATTAGATGAGTTAAATCTAGTATAATTCAAATGATTGGTCAAAATATAATTGATCAATTCCCTTTATGTATCCTATTTTGGGTTAGACAATATCCGTTTCAGTAATAATATCCGGCAATTTTCTTATGTGTACTCCCACGTAACCCTATATATCAAAAGAATTGTATATCAGCTTGGATGGATCGAGAAATAAAATGTCATATTCGTCATCGCTATTATAGTAAAATTGTGAATCAATCATTATTCGTTGGTGAATGTAGTCTTAGAATAATCTATTAATCTAAAAATAATAATTAAATAGTAAATCGAATATCAAGACTTGAGCATATGACACACAAAATGCACATATGCCTCACAAAATGCACATTTGATACACCAAATGAACGTGTGATGCACAAAATGGAAGTGTGAAACTCAAGGTTTTTCATTAAATGTTCAAAATCCTTATATTTATGAACAAATAAGATTTCTTAATTAATGGACAAGGTTTCCACTAATTAATTGGTTACATTAGTAGATGTGTATTCACTCTCTTTTCTTGCCTATTAATTGACACTAGCTAGTTATCAATTTAGTTGTAAAATATTTTCAAGTCCTCATATATCTTTCTTCCTAGTTACTATAATCCTTCAATCAAACCCTTCTCAAGTTCTCAAAGCTACCTTATCGTGTTGACTATGCAAACAAAAGGTCATATCACATATTCTCACCCGAAGAGATCCAGCATCTCTAATACTAGAATTTTGGGGTAGGGTAATTTATATTATTTTAGTTTTTTAAATTAATATAATTATGTATTGGGCGAGTTAAGCTCGCCAAACTCAAATTGTAGGTCAAAAAATAGTTAATCAATTTTCATATATACCCTACTCTAAGTTAAACAGTATTTGTTTCAACAATAATATCAGTCAAATTTGCCTCTCAGAGTTAGGCAAACCAAACATGAATGTGCACTCCCATGTAATCATATCTATCACAAAAGTTGTATATCAACTTATTTGGATCAAATGATGACATGTCTCATTTGTCACCGTGATTATAGTGAAATCGTGATTTAATAATTTAGTACTTTATTTATTTTATGTAGTCAATATTGTAATTGATGTTTTTATATTCTTAATATACAATAATATTGTAACCTTGATTATATGATGTTGTTTTTCTATATTATCTGTAAATAATGACAATAATGTGAAGAGCTTATTTTAAAACTATATATGTATTTTTATCTTTTTAATTTATAAATTGGTAGAAATTTGTATTAGACTAGTTAAAGCTAGTATAATTCAAAGCATTGGTCAAAAAATAATTGATCAATCCCCTTATGTATCCTATTCGGGGTTAGACAATATTCGCTTCAGTAATAATATCCGTCAAATTTCTCTCTCAAAGTTCAAACAAACTAAATGTATATATGAATTTCCATGTAATCATATATATTAATAGAATTATATATCAACTTGGATGGATGGGAAATAAAATGTCATACTTGTCCTCACTATTATTGTAAAAATTGTGAATCAATAATTAATTTATTTTCTTTGGTGAATGTAGTCTTGTAATAATCTATTAATCTCAAAACAAATAATTAAATTGTAAATCAAATATCAAGACTTGAACATATGACACACGAAATGCACATATGCCGCATAAAATGCACATTTAATGCACCGAATGAACGTGTGATGCACAAAATGAATGCGTGACACACAAGGTTTCTTCATGAAATGTTCAAAATCCTTATATTTATGAATAAACAGGATTTCTTAATTAATACCAATATGGGATGTGGTGCACTGATGGGAGTGCTTCACTCTTAATCAGAGGTCTCGGTTCGAACCCTGGGTATGGAGAGAATCATTTTGGGAGCACCACCCCTGAATGAGCCCTACAATATGTGATCCGAATTTAGTCGGGACTTCAATGTGGACTCCACACATCAAGTGGAAAACCAAGAAAAAATATCTCTTAATTAATGGACAAGGTTTTCATTAATTAATTGTTACATTATTACATGTGTACATAAGAATTCACTCACTTTTTTGCCTATAAAATGACACTAGCTAGTTATCAATTTAGTTGTAAAACACTTTCAAGTCCTCATATATCTTTCTACCTATCTACTACAACCCTTCAATCAAACCCTTTCCAAGTTCTCAAAGCTAACTTATCATGTTGACTATGCAAACAAAAGGTCATGTCACATATTCTCACCCAAAGAGATCCAGCATCTTTAATACTAGAATTTTGGAGTGGGATAACTTGTATTTTTTTTAGTTTATAAATTAGTTGAATTTTGTATTATGCGAGTTAAAGCTCATCAAACTCAAATGGTAGGTCAAAAAATAGTTGACCAATTTTCGTATATACCCTACTCTAAGTTAAACGAGATTTAATACAATGATAATATCAGTCAAATTTGCCTCTCAGAGTTTAGGCATACCAAAGGTGCATGTGCACTCTCATGTAATCATATCTATCATAAAAGTTGTATATCAACTTGTATGGATCAAATGATGACATGTCTTATTTGTCACCGTGATTATAGTGAAATTGCAGTTCAGTAATTTAATTTATATATTTCCTCGACTCAATATTGTAATTGTTGCTTTAATATCATTAATATATAATAATATTGTAAGCTTGATTATATGATGTTGTTTTTCTATATTATTAATAAATAATTACAATAATGTGAAGTGCTTCTTTTAATATATATATATATATATATATATATATATATATGAATTGGTAGAAATTTGTATTAGACGAGTTAAAGTTAGTATAATTCAACTCATTGGTCAAAAAATAATTGATCAATTATATTCCCTTATTTATCCAATTTTGGGTTAGACAATATACATTTCACTAATAGTATCCGTCAAATTTGTCTCTCAAAGTTCAAACAAACTAAATGTATGTGTACTCCCATGTAACTATATATATCAAAAGAATTGTATATCAACTTGGATGGATCTATAAATAAAATGTCATATGTGTCATTGTGATTAGAGTAAAATTATGAATTAATAATTAATTTATTTTCTTTGGTGAATGTAGTCTTGTAAAAAACTATTAATCTCAAAATAAATAATTAAATAGTAAATCAAATATCAAGACTTGAACATATGACACCTGAAATGCACATATGCCGCACATAATGCACATTTTATGCACCGAATGAATGTGTGATGCAAGAAATGAACGCACGACACACAAGATTTCTTCAGAAAATTTTCTAAATCCTTATATTTATGAACAAACAAGATATCTTAACTAATGGAAAAGTTTTCACTAATTAATTCATTACATTATTACACGTGTACATAAGAATTCACTCTCTTTTTTGCCTATAAAATGACACTAGCTAGTTATTAATTTAGTTGTAAAACACTTTCAAGTCCTGATATCTTTCTCCCTAGCTACTACAATCCTTCAATCAAATCCTTCTCAAGTTCTTAAAGCTGCCTTATCATGTTGACTACGCAAATAGAAGGTCATATCACATATTCTCACTAGAGAGATCCAGTATCTCTAATATTAGAATTTTGGGATGGGGTAATTTATTTATTTTTAGTTTATAAATTAGTTTAATTCTGTATTAGGCAAGTTAAAGCTCGTCAAACTCAAATTACAGGTCCAAAAATAGTTGACCAATATTCGTATATACCCTACTCTAAGTTAAACAGTATTTTTTTCAACGATAATATCTGTAAAATTTACCTCTCAAAGTTTAGGCAGATAAAATGTGTATGTGCACTTCCATATAATCATATCTATCACAAAAGTTGTCTATCAACTTGTATGGATCAAATGATGACATATCTCATTTATCACCGTGATTATAGTGAAATCGCGGTTCAGTAATTTAATTTACTTATTTTCTGTAATCAATATTATAAATGTTGCTTTAATATTGTTAATATACAATAATATTGTAACGTTGATTATATGATGTAGTTTTTCTATATTATTAGTAAATAATGACAATAATGTGAAGAACTTATCTTATATATATGTGTGTGTGTGTGTGTGACACCTCGGTCTTAGAAAAAGCTAAAGTTAGAAAGAACTAAATTAGAAAGAGCTAAATTGATAGTGGTACAAGTTACTCTTTAAATGTGAGTTTTGGGTAAACTTTAAACGACCATAACTTTTAACACAGGATGAGTTAGGTGGCACATGAGATGTCAAATCAAAGATCATTGAGTCCTCTTTCAAACGCCGCCGAGTTTGCTAAATTCCAACTTTGGATGAAGAAGATATTCCCGTTTGAGTGCAGTTTGTCTAGTTAAGGAAATTCATTTGTTTTAAGGAGGGGTATTTTGGTCTTTTCCTTACCCCACTAGCCTAACACATTTTACCCACCTAAGTTGAGGGGTCTAATTATCAGATCAAAACAATTTTAATTCATTTTAAAATGTTCAAGAAAGTTAAGGCAAAGTTTAAAGGAGAAAAGAGGAGGTTCAAGAAGTTCTTCAAGAATTTGAGGATTTCGCCAAGAACTTAGTTCTTTCAAGGTATGTAAGTTTTAATAGTGATGGATTTGTTTACCCTCATGCCATTCATGAGTCTCCTTATTGAATCCGTTCATGAGATTAAGTATTTTGAGTTTCTTGATGAGGTTCTTGAGGTGTTGTGCTTCATTCCTTAACAATGGAATTTTGTTGAGTTCTTGAGATGAGGGTCTTGCGAATGAGTGTTACTCTTGAGGGATTGTGAGTGGAGTTTCAATTAGTCGTGTGGGGTTTATAAATCTAAGGGAGTTTGGAAGAAATCAATCAATTCTAGGTGAATTAGGACCAAAAATAGAGAAGAAATATTCATCGGGTATCCTGATCACAGGGTGGGGCGGTGCGCTACTGAGTCGCCAAGCCAGAAATGGGCTTCAGAAGTTAGGGGCTAGCACCCTGCGTAGGAAGTGCAGCAAGTGAGCCCTACTCATTCCATTTCCCAAATGGATCTATGGAATTCACCTTCCTCGTCGGCTCCAACCCCAGGTCAGGATAATCAACCGCCCCTGATCGGAATGCGTCAAGGTCGCCTGCCTCCGTTTCTCTTCCATCTGAGTTCTTTTAGATCGTGTCGTCACTTTCTTCTTAATTATTACTATCTAAAACTTCATTAATCATTGAGATATTCCATATATCCTAATCATAACCCTTAAATCTTCATTTCAATTAAAGTAAAGATTTAGAGTAAAGTTTGAGGGAGTCATTTTGAGAAGTCTTCTACAATTATTTATAACTTGTTTTAAGACTTGAGTAAATGAGTACGAGAATGAGGAGAGTTTGAGTTCATATTTAACAATGAGTATGAGGGGACTAAGTGTTCCCAAGTATGTAACACTTTTACATTTAAAACGAGAAGAAACCTTGATTTCTAAATGTGTTCATGAAGAGTTTTGAGCATAATCTCTTTTAAGAGAACCTTTCGAGTAATTATCTCAAATTGAGGAGGAGTTATGTTTTTAAACATATGAGCATGAGTTATATATATTTTTTAGAGTAGTATTGAGCACTGATATGGGGATGAGTTCAACAACTTAAAATCCTCATAAACTATGTATTCCATCATGGGTAAAGGATCATACTTTTTAGATGATTCCTTATTGCTTTTAAGCATAGCTTAGTGGATCTACTTAGTTGAGAATGTCATATACTCCGGCAAGGTATAGGATAATTCTGGCAGCATGGGCGAGACGTTGAATCATCACATTGCTCATAGTGATGGTTGTCGGTTAGAGAATCTCTCAAATAAGAGTGAAGAGTTTATTATTGTATTTTTATACTCATTGAGTTATTATCTACTATTTTAAAAGCTTTATATATATTGCATCTTTATTGTTGCTTTCATACTGAGCTGAGTTGAGTATTCTTGAGTTGAGTTGAGGTGAGTATGGTTTCCCTTGTTATCAATTCAAGCTTATGTTTATGTTTCAGAGTTTCCCTCACATGCTCGTACATTCAATGTACTAATGTCATTTGGCTTGCATCTTTTCATGATGCAGATACAGGTATTAAGAGACATCAACACGCGCTCCGTTGATACCATTTATAGTCCCAGTTAGCTTTAGTGAGCATTTTTGCTTCCAAAGGATTCCACATTTTACTTCCTGTTTGCTAGGATGTCGCGGGTCTTGTCCCGACTTCCATCATAGTATTTTAAAGGCTTCATAGACAATAGTATTTTGAGGACTCTTTTCCATTTCCATTGTTAATGTTCTATGACGTGAGTTGCCTTCTTATGTCTAGCTGAATATTTTAAAAATTCTGAGTTATTTATTTTGAGACAATTGAGTTAATCTTTGCATTTGAGTTCCTATGTTGTTTAATAAGTCTTCCGATGAGTGTTGAGCTAGGCCAAGGGTTCGCTTCGGGACCAGCGGTGGTTCTCTAGTGCTGACCACGTCTAGGGTGTAGGCTCAGGGATATATATATATATACCTCTGATATACAAAGATATTTCACAGTTATAACTATGTAAAATAAAAATCTTGTAATAATTAATGTGTTAGAAGTTAAAGTTTAGGGTCATGCCGATAAATTTATGCCACATCCCTTTGTATTTTGTAAGGATACAACAATCTTAAACATTGGTTCGTCAAACTTTCACAAGACTTGTCATCTTCTTCATTGTAACATCTACCATAGTTAATGAGTTGTGAAGCTTTTTATCTCCAATATTTCCGACACAAAATAAATACAAAATACAATTTATTGTATTTCAAAAACAATTGATACGAAATAAATAAGGAATGCAATGCAAAATAAGTATAAAATACAATCCTCTCTCTTCCCTCTCACGATCTCACTCGCCTTTCTCGATATCGCTCGCCTCTCTCCCCGTCTCTTGGTCTCCCTAACCTCTGTAACACCCCGTATCCTAGACAGACCAAAATGCGGATTTCAGAAGTTACAGGTGCCACCGACAGGAACCACTAACGGACCGTAGGTGGGGTCTGTGGGGACACCTGCAACTCCCTCCCAGAACCCAGGAGAAAATATTCTAAGAGTCGACCCAGAGCCGAACCTACAGTCACCACGAGGTGTGGTCCTGGTCGATGGATCGAGACCCCAAATCCCAGTCTCTAAAGTCAAACGACTGTTCACCAGGACAGACCATGGGTCCATCGACGGTCCGTCGATCAGCTGCGTCAGTGGCCCCAACAACTTTTAAGTCATGGGTCGTTTGGTCTTTTCCCTATGCGTTGGACCCCTAAACTACGTCGTTTAACCCCTAAACTACTTTGTTTAACCCAGTTTTAGCCTAGTGACTTAATTAGAACTTACCCTAGTCAACTCATTCCCCAAAAATTCATCAAGTTGAACGAAAAGAAGGAGAAAGAGTCGACCAACCCTCTCCAAGAACGCAACAAGGTTTTCTTCCGTTCCAGCCCTGAAATTGAAAGATTTCTCCGTGGAATTCGTCACCAGGTATGTGGGATTTCACTAGTGGGTTCCTTACACCCATTAGGTCCCTAGAATTCAGTCAGATTCTTGATTCCCTTTTATCATGTTTAGACCTAGGGTTTCTAGAACTTCAGAATATTGTTGTGATTTAGTTGTTAGACTAATCCAAATCATATTATCATGTTTTTAAGAAATTGTTGCTTAGTTCTTGCATGAAACTCAGAACCCTAGTTGTGTAGATTCGTTTAGTTCATGAATTACACTTGCTAGGTCAGTTTATTCATATATACATGCCTCAATTAAGAATGTTTCATTATCAGTATATTAATGTTGCATTTTCAGTTAGCATGTCAGTATTTTGAGCTATTCAGTATTATAGAATTCATTTATAATGTGTTGCTTACATAATCAGTTGGGAGTAGGCTTAATACTGAGTGGACTAAGGGTCAGTCACCCTCATAGTCGCAAAACTACGTGCCCCCGTAGGATAAGTCCCCTTTATATGGGCAATATATTTAGTGATCATGCCAGCCAAGCCTTTATACCCCTAGCAAGATATATTGGGTCATCTCGATGGGGCGATACATCGGACTCCACGGATAGCTCTCGTAGTTTTATGTCGGTTAACAGTAGCTCCTATAGTCACATTTTGTGCATTGACCAGGTTATCAGTTACACTTCAGTATTCAGTCTCAGAATGTCATGTACTTGGTCATTGCATTCAATTAGTTCAGTATTCAGTATATTTCAGTATTTACATCATGTTCATATTATGCCATTGCTCTTATTGCTTTGTTCAGTTATGTATATGTTATTCAGCTTTATCCTATCCTGCATGCTCAGTACCTTCCAAGTATTGACGCATACTCTGAGCTATATCTTCTCGTGATATAGGTTCAGGTCCTCAGCATTCAGAGGACGCATAGATCGGTTCCCGATCTCCAGTTCAGTACCATTAGTGATGAGTCCTCATTCTTTGAGGACGATTGCCATGTTATCTTTTTATTTTCAGTCTTTCAATTTCAGTTTTGCTAGAGTTAGTTGGGGCATGTCCCAACAACTCTAGTTAGTAGAGGATTTATTCAGACATAGTAGATTCAGTTTTAGTTTGAGTTTGATCTTTCAGCTGTCATTAAACTCAATTTTTATGTATTGAGATTTAGAATGGGTATCCCCCATCATTTTTCCCTTTCAGTCATGATTAAGCTGCGGCTCAGTATGTTTATTTTTCAGTAAATCTTTAAGTATACTTATGATATGCCAGCAGGGTTAGGTTGGGGCCATTCGTGATTCTAGTTCTTGTGTCTGCGTCCTGGGGGTAGCCTCAGGGGGTGACAAACTTGGTATCAGAGCATTAGCTTCAAGAGTCCTAGGATGTCTGAAAGCCAGACTAAGTAGAGTAGTTTTAATCGGTGTGAAGTGCACCACATCTAATGAGATGGAGCCTACGGAGTGTTCTAAGAAAAACTTTAATTTTCTTGTTATTCTTATTGTGCGTGGATATAATCTTCTTTCTAACTCGACGTTATGCATTTCAGATCATGCCTCCTCGTAGAGCTTATGCAAGGAATGACAATGCCCGCAATGCTAATGCAGCTCCTCCAATCCCAAAACATGAAGTTTCGAATGCAGAGTTTTGGAATGTCATTCAACTTTTGGCCCAGAGTGTAGCTAACTAGAACAATCAGCAGGTTCCAGTTCCTGCAAATGCTAGTGGTGGATCAGCGGCAACTAGGGTCCGTGACTTTGTTAGGATGAATCCGTCAGATTTTCTAGGGTCGCAAGTTGGTGAGGATCCCCAGAACTTTAATAATGAGGTCAAGAAGATATTTGGAGTCATGCAAGTAACTGGAAATGATAGGGTAGAGTTGGCGTCCGACCAACTCAAGGATGTGGCTCACATATGGTTTACACAGTGGAAAGACAATCGGGGTGAGAATGCAACTCCTGTGACATGGGAGTGTTTTACCGGAGCTTTTCTAGACAAGTTATTTCCAAGAGAGTTAGAGAGAGGCTAAGGCTCAGGAATTCATAAATTTGAGACAAGGTTCTATGTCGGTCCAAGAGTATGGACTTAAGTTCACCCAGCTCTCTAGGTATGCTCCACATATGGTTGCCAATTCCAGGGCTCAGATGAGTAAGTTTCATTTGGGGTATCTAACTTGGTAAGAACAGAGTGCAGAAATGCTATGTTGGTGGAAGATATGAATATCGCTAGGCTCATGACTCATGCTCAGTAGGTTGAGGGAGATAAGCTTAGGGAACAGGCTAAGGATAACAAAAAGTCTAGGACAGGCAACTATGAGTACTCTCAGCAAAAATCGGGTGATGGAAATCGCTCACAGTTTCAACAAAAGTCTTCAGCCCCAGCACCTTCATCAGCTAGTGTTCCATCCTCCAAGTTTCGACAGGATCAAAATAGTAGGGCACCAACCTCTAAGTCTCGGGGGAGTGTTTCAGTTACTAGGACCTACCCAACTTGTCCAAAGTGTGGTAAGAACCATCGGAGTGAGTGTCTTGCAGGGAAGGATGGATGTTTTAGGTGTGGTCACACTGGTCACAAATTGAGGGATTGCCCTTCTTCTAAATAGGGAAAGGGAGGTAGTAATGGTAGTGCTCAGTCTACAACTTCAGCAGCACCAGTAGGTCACCCGACTCAGCAGGGTACTTCATCTAGTACAAGTGGCGGTCAGCGCCAAAATAGGTTGTATGCTCTCCAGGCTCGCCAGGATAAGGAAGATTCTCCTGATGTGGTTACTGATACGTTGCGGGTCTTTCATTTTAGATGTTTATGCTTTGTTAGATCCAGGGGCTACTCTTTCCTTTGTAACTCCTTATAGCAGTAAATTTTGGTGTCAATCTAGAAACTCTTTCAGAACCCTTCTCATTCTCTACTCCAATCGGTGAACCAGTTATAGCTAGACGGGTATACAGAAATTGCCTTATCACAGTCTCTCAGAAAGTCACCTCAGCAGATCTTGTAGAGTTAGAAATGGTAGACTTCGATATCATTCTAGGCATGGATTGGTTACATTCATGTTATGCCTCAGTAGAATATAGAACTAGGATCGTTCGTTTTCAGTTTCCAGACAAGCCATTCTTAAAATGGAAGGGTAGTAGCTCAGTGCGTATGGGTCGATTCATTTCCTACCTTAATGTCACGACATGAGCCTACACCCTGGATGTAACACGGCGTACAAAACTCCGAAGAGCCTCATATTAGCCTCATATCATTCATAACATAAGAGCATAGGAAAAATAGTGCGGAATTTAAAACTTTTCTTTACAATCAAAGTCATTTTTCATAAAAGCAAGCGGAAGTCTTACAATACTTTGTCTCAAACCATATACAATACTTTTGAATAAAACTTTGGGACTTACCCCATACAAAGCTCTAAACATAAAGTAAAAGACATAAAGGGAAATAGTGGGTTTGTCCTCGAAACTATGAGGACTCACCAATTCTTCATCTCCTTGCTCCTTAGAAACCTAACCTTCAAGTATAGAACACCAAATCTCCAAACCCTACACTTTGGTAAAAATGGAGAAATATGGGTTAGCACATTTAATGTACTAAGTATGATAGTCATGCAAAAATCATGCTTAAACACGACATTTTGGTTGAAAACCATGCATATGCCAATTTTGAGAAAACTTCATGAACATAAGCATAAGAGGCATAATATACAAGTATAATCAAGCATACAAGCCATTTCATCACATTAAAGGCTTCACCTTAAGTAACCCCAAGCTATACTTTGTGCAATGTATGAATAGAGTCCCATACCACCATCCACATAAGTACCACATTAAGACCACCAAAAGTGAACTTACCATTCTTCCTTTTCATCTTTAGACAATACTCATGCATAAGGAACATAAACATTTCATAAGTCATGACAAGGATAGTAACTCATAATACAATTCCAAGTAAAGCATGCATCATTTCATTAAGCATTTAAGTCAACATTCTTCATTAGCTTCATTATGAGCACATTCATTCATTAGTCACTAAGACATTAGAGAACTCACTATAGTGCTCTCAAAGCCTACTCATGCAATGCATGGATGGCATCCCATACTACCACCCACACTTCATAGAACCTCTCAAGTAACCATAGTGCACATCTCACATGATGGGAATAAGCATTAACCGACATAGACCATGAGAGCAAACCATGGAATCCGGTGTTATATGACTCCACATCGAAGGAAGGTGTTCTACTTGCCTAAGGTAGAACTAGGTACATTTTAGCTTAGGTAGATCCACTAGCTAATATCCTATGTGGGCACATAGTTATGGGATAGGAAGATGTCCATTGGAACCCTAACCTAACGTTGGAAGAGTTTCTATCTGATCATATCCACTCGATGCTTAACCTCCATTCCCATAAAGTAGTTCATTCACATTAACATTATTGTACTTGAGAGTAATGCCATTGGCCTATCGACCCAAGGTACATTATTACACATGAAAGGAACTCCATAAGACTATCGATTCATGGTACATTATTAAGATAGCTGATTGAATCCTCATGAAAGGAATGTCATAAGCCTATCGATTCAAGATTCATCATTACATTAGTCATTGACTCTTTAGGAAAGGAATGTCATAAGCCTATCGATTCAAGGGTCATCAATACATTAGTTAAATGGCTCATCATGAAAGGAATGCCATAAGCCTATCGATTCAAGACATAGCGTTAGAACACATTCATTGGTCATTTATGAAAGGAATGTCATTGGCCTATCGATTCATATTCATCAAGTCGAGACACATTCATTAGTCATTTATGAAAGGAATGTCATAAGCCTATCGATTCATATTCATTAAGTCAAGACACATTCATTACACAAGAAGAGAATGCATAAGCCTACCAATTCAAGATACAACATTCAAGGTCACATTCATCAATATAAGAAAAGGATGCCTTAAGCCTACCAATTCAAGATACATCAATCCACATTACTTTCATTTATACAAGAAGAGGATGCCCTAAGCCTACCAATTTAAAATGTAACCTCACATTATAGAGACATTTCACATTCTATCATCATCATTCATGAGTGTTAATTGAGAATATGCTTTCAATAATAACACAATTACATTCTAAACATGATCATAATACTTGCATTGAGATCACATACATATACTTCACATCATGATCATACATATATCCTGCATACTTTGCCCTTCAAGGCTATGAATCAATCTAAACCCAAACATCTAGAATACTACATTAGATAAGAGGAATAGCATGATTCAATAACCAATTCAATATAGGCATAAACAATTCAACATGCTTTCATAATCAATCACTCTCAAATCACAATTCACAATTTAGTATTTTGGGGGAAACATAGGTTCATACGAGAAATTCACCATAATTCATCATTAATTCAACAATCCAATAATAATTCATCATATATAAACCTTAGAAAATGTTTTGGAATTGAACCCATGCATAGATTGAAAACCCTAGGTTTTTTAGGGATTTTGGAAACTTGATATCATCGTTTGATAGGGCTCCTTGAATGAAACTTAATCAAGGATGAAGACTACCATACCTTTATGGAAGAAACTCCAGGAAAATGGAGTGAGAATGGAGAAATCTTGAGCTTGAAAGCTTGGATCCTTCTTCTCCAATGGTGGTTTCTAGAGAGAGAATATTTGGAGAGGTAGTTTCTAATTTTTGAGTGTTTCGGAATAATGAATTGAAAAAGGAAGTTTAATACCTTTAAAAGCCTTAAAATACTTTAATTAATCAATAATAACCGTCCCCCAACTTAACTAACCTTAAAAGGAATTTACTAAGTAGCCCCTCCACTTGGCCGAATTGGACAGCTTACAAGTGGTGACTCACGAAACCCCACCCACGAACTGTGGGTGGGTCCACGAGCCGTGCTAGCAAGTCGTGGTTTGGGTCAGAAAAATGAAATCTTAGCCGTTGACCTACAGAGCAAGTCCACGAGGCGTGGATGGACCTACGGGGCGTAGATCCAATCCGTAGGTCCCTAACTTTTGACAACTTTTGGCTAACTGGGGTTAGGCTTTAGGGTCCCACTCAAGGACCCTTGGTTGGTCCTTGGGGGGTCATACCTTGACGTTTAACCTCTAAAACCCTCAACCAAAGCTCGGGACATCATTTTACAACTTCAAACCCCACATCAAACTCAATCAACAAACACACTAGGCTCTAGTTTCACCTATTCGTTTTTTGGGTCGTTACATTATCTCCCCCTTAGGAACATTCGTCCTCAAATGACACTTTAAACACTTTAGGGAAATAAAAACTCAAGACTAGCAGCCTATCATGCATGAAACATCATAAACAATGCACAAAACTAGCAGGAAACATCAACTCCATCTCAAACATACTTAATGCAACACAAGGAAGTAGGAACTACATCTACAAACTCATTATGCATGAAAACTTCAACATTCTCATTTCATTGGAGGAATTACCTTTCTCCAACTCAAAGCATTCTCATCATAACATCATTAAGCACATTATGCAATTACTCTCAAAAGCATAATTAGGCATGTTCCACAATTCACCTCATGAAGCATATAGGCAACTCATACTAAATACACATCAACGTGAGGAACATAATATATAAAAACTCATTTTCTCATTAAACATATATCCATCAAGAATATGCATAACATAAGGATACCATGGAAACACATAATCACACATGAATCCAAAACATGAAACAAGCCAAAAGGAACTCCTTGTCTTAGGCTTGAATAGGAATAGAAAGAAAGAGAATGAGGATATCGGGATTTCTCATTGGCCCTTGGCCTCCCAGGTAGCACCCTCACTAAAACCCTTACTAAAATACTACTCCCTAACATTTTCATGAAAGCAACTTTTTTACTCTTTTATTTCTTAACTTGCCGGTCTAAGATCCCAACCAGTACTTCTAAAGTAGGGAGATTCTCATTAAACAACTCTTGCTCACAAACAAGCTTACCAACACCACTCAAGGTCTCATATGAATCTACCAGACCGAGTCTAAACTTCTCAAACTCACTACACCTCATAAGGTGAGAATTAAAGCAAACTTAACATCATGAACATCAAGGATACTCAATGGCCTTGCTATCTAAGCACATTATCTCCCCATTGGGAGCAGGCCTATACAAACACTTTTAAGCATCACTTCTTTCAATTCTAAGGTCGGAGCAAGTCATCACTAAACCTTCACACTCATCACACAAGATGATTCTAAACCAAGGTGAATTACACTTCTACCCTTCTTAAAGGAATCTATTCACTTCACACATCTAGGCATTTCTAAAACACCTATTCATCAAATCTTTCAACATAACACATAACCATAAGCAACACATTCATACTAAAGACAACATCACAACCTATCATCCCAAATCTATCAAGTCACATAGCCATAAATGGCATCACAACCAACCTTTTTCTCCCTCGATCCTTCTAGCATAAGCCCTTCGAGTACTCATATCCTAGAGACCATTGGGTAAGGAATAAGAAAGAGACATTATAGAGTTAAACTCTATGGCACGACTTGAAGAATGAAGAAGTTAGATCTTCCTAACATCCAATAGCCTCCTATTCATAAATGTGGTGCGCTTCACACTATGAACAAGACTCTACTAGATGTGGTTTGAGACATCCTAAAATCATCCCAAAATCTTATTCCCTAATACCATGTTTGTCATGACCCGAGCCTACACTCTGGACGTGACACGGCGTATAAGACTCTAAAGAGCCTCATACCAGCCTCATAGCATTCATAACATAATAGCATAAGAAAAATAGTGCGAAATTTAAAACTTTTATTTCCAATCGAAGTCATTTTTCATAAAAGCAAGTGGAAGTCTTTCTATACTTTGTCTCAAACCATCTACAATACTTTTGAAAAAACTTTGGAACTCAGCCCATATAAAGCTCTAAACATAAAGTAAAAGACATGAAGGGAAATAATGGGTTTGTCCTCGAAACTATGAGGACTCACCAAATCTTCATCTCCTTGCTCCTTAGAAACTTGTCCTTCAAGTATAGAACACCAAATCTCCAAACCATACACTTTGGTAAAAATGGAGAAATATGGGTTAGCACATTTAATGTACTATGTATGATAGCCATGCAAAAAACATGCTTAAAAAGGACATTTTGGTTGAAAACCATGCATATGCCAATTTTGAGAAAACTTCGTGAACATAAGCATAAGAGGCATAATATACAAGTATAATCAAACATACAAGCCATTTCATCACATTAAAGGCTTCACCTTAAGTAACCCCAAGCTATACTTTGTGCAATGTATGAATAGAGTCTCATACCACCATCCACATAAGTACCACATTAAGACCACCAAAAGTGGACTTACCATTCTTCCTTTTCATCTTTAGACAATACTCATGCATAAGGAACATAAACATTTCATAAATCATGACAAGGATAGTAACTCATAATACAATTCCAAGTAAAGCATGCATCATTTCATTAAGCATTTAAGTCAACATTCTTCATTAGCTTCATTATGAGCACATTCATTCATTAGTCACTAAGACATTAGAGAACTCACTATAGTGCTCTCAAAGCCTACTCATGCAATGCATGGATGGCATCCCATACTACCACCCACACTTCATAGAACCTCTCAAGTAACCATAGTGCACATCTCACATGATGGGAATAAGCATTAACCGACATAGACCA
>JAJOOE010002430.1:0-29297 GCA_036250405.1 Solanum raphanifolium
GTCCTTGGTGTTAGTCCTTCTATTAATGTACAATTGTTTTTGCACATTGTACAACTAATTAATGCATTGAAAAGTTAATGTACAAAATTGTATGCATGTTGTACAAGAGTATTAATGCAATGTTGGTCCTTTCCAACTCTCACTTCTAAAATTGCAATGTTAGTCCTTGGTGTTAGTCCTTCTATTAATGTACAATTGTTTTTGCACATTGTACAACTAATTAATGCATTGAAAAGTTAATGTACAAAATTGTATGCATGTTGTACAAGAGTATTAATGCAATGTTGGTCCTTTCCAACTCTCACTTCTAAAATTGCAATGTTAGTCCTTGGTGTTAGTCCTTCTATTAATGTACAATTGTTTTTGCACATTGTACAACTAATTAATGCATTGAAAAGTTAATGTACAAAATTGTATGCATGTTGTACAAGAGTATTAATGCAATGTTGGTCCTTTCCAACTCTCACTTCTAAATAAGAGTAAAGTAATCTAAATAAGAGTAATATATAAATAAATAATATAATATACAAATATATCTTCTCCAATTCTTGTGGCATTAAACTGAGATTGTAACACTTGGATAACATCTAATTGTTTTCTCTTTTCTAACAAACAACCAACAAAAATAAAATAAATATTATTTATATGTGGTAGTCAATAAAACTTTATAAATATATCATTTATTGGAGACAATAATTATGGAAACCGACATATTATCGACGTACAAACAATACATTAAATATGATCTTTAGTGATTATTAATTAATGATAATAATTTAGTTATCATAATAAATATTTTTAGCAACAATCAACACTGATATCATTAAATTTAATAATAATTAATTAATACTAATAAAAAAATTATACTTACTATCAACATGAATGCTTATTATTATCATTAAAAACGGTTTTTATTATCGTGAAATCTTAGTCAAAAGGGAAATAAATCAATTCAATAATTGGCAACTCGAGATTGTTCAATTTCCCCTCTGTTATTGCAAGTCACAGTGGGGCCCATTCTCTTTCTGTCGAGGCCCGCCACGTGGACGGGGAGGGGGGTGGGCGTCTTGGCCTAGCTAATGCTTGGACATTTTGAATTGACATATTTTTGTTTTCATCTACAAGTAATCTTTTTTCATTATTTTTAAAAAGATCATAAGTGATTCAATATTTAAGATTTATAATTTTAATAATAATTTTAAGTTAATATATAATAATAATTAAGTTGAATAACCCAGCAAGATAAGATTAATGTACGAAGTAAGTAAGATAAAGTTATTTTATTCGATTCCATATTATATTTTTTCGGTACTGATTAAGACATACTCCTAAAAGATGATGGAGTATAGGAAATGAAATTTAAATACAATGAGAAATTATTCGAATTTATATTAAGTGAATTATTACACTGTTTTTTTTTTTATAATTTAAAATAATTAAAGATCAAAGAATTTTTAATTTACATTCTTGAATATTTCTTCTTAAGAAATGTGTTATATATACAACAAAAATTTACTTAATACTATAGACTAGAGAGAGTCCCAATTAATATTTCCTTATAACTTATGAATTTAAACTTTTAAATCCTTATAATTTATGAATGATATTTTAAAATCTTAATTTGATTACTAATACCCAAATTAATTTAGAAATGACTACTTAAATGATAAGGATTAAAAAAAATTATTCTTCTTGATTTGTTATAATGTGGACGAATAAAAGATAATCTCTACATTTAGAAAAGACATGACAAGACTAATTCCTAATAAGTTAGTATCACTTTTTAGGTGGACATTTATATACTAATTTTATTATATTTATTTTTAGGAACATTTAACCGACCAAATAGGGGGAAAAAAGAAAAGAAAAAAGACATAGCCAGCTGGACAAATCATGAGGAAAAAAAGGGCCTTTGTTTGAGACGGTCACTTCCCGTGCCGTCTCATCCGATAAACCTATCTGGCAAACGTCGAGTCTCTACATGCATTCCGTGATGCTTTTTTCTTTTTCGATTTCGTGTCTGATATTTATTTTGAAATTTGACTAATTTAAAATTATATCGGAAAAGATTATTCTAGTTGGGAGGTAAAACTTTTGTTAGCAATCATGATTATTCAAAGATTATACTTGAAATGTTTGATTAAAAATGAAGAAATATTTATCATTACCACAACAATCTTTAATGATATGGAGCTTAAACTTGAGATGTCTGATTAAAAATAGAGAAATATTTATCACTCCTATCACAATATGATATAATTGTCACTCCCACCATAATCTTTAATGGTATCGTGATGTTATTTGATGTTGATGCTGCTTTAATTAAATCTTTAAATGATGTTTATGATAAATTTATTACGAAAATCATTTATATTAATCATATCAATTATTTAATTATATATTTCTTTATTTCTTCTCAAAATGGATAAAGACCATTGAGAGAATTCAAAAAAATTCATAGATCATTTTTTTGAGTTTTTTACTTAGTTTTCTGTATTTATACTAGAGCTTGATTTAATTAGAATCCATATTGAAAATTTCACATTACGAGTTAAAAGACTTCTAAACAAATACTACTCCATATCCAGCAGGAATTGATAGTAGGTAATTTTTACTTTTTAAAAAAAAAAAAAAATTCTTAAGATGACATTTGCGTCGGATGAAAGTTATTTTTGCTACAATGACATATATAATGATCGAAATATATAATGATCGAAAGGAGTTAAAGATAAGGAGATTAAAATAATATATTCAGCAATAGTATAGATTTATTTTATTTTTGTATTGTACATATTTTATGGATTAGATATAGCCAAAATTTATCCACTTGGATGTATAACAAAATTAAATAGGAAGATGTTTCTCGAACTCCAATCATTTGTTCAATTGAATCACTATTCATACTACATGTTCTTCCATACTATGACAGTATCCAATACCAATTTGTCTTTTTTCCTCTCTTTTTTTTTTTTTACAATTTGGTGTGAGAATATTCCAATTGAGCTTCGAATAAATGACTTATTGGTTATCTGAAAAGCCATTTTTTGTTTGTACAAAAATATAAAATATGACTCCTCAGTTATTTGAAAGGTCATATTTAGTATCCATCGTTGGATTGGATGAATCTTGTATTACATAAATAATATGAAATGTGCCTATATATATAAGAGAAGGACCCAATATGATGCCTTTCTGTCAAATTTGGCAGCTTAAGGTCCAGGCCACATGGCTGAACACAATTCAGCCACTTCTTTTTTATGATTATTTATTTTATTACTCATGTAGGTGCAGTTGAGAGTTGTCAAAAGGTCCTAAATTCTCACTTATTTATTGGGTTAATCATTAAGCAGTACAACAAAAGAGATTTTATTACTGCTACAATTATGGCATGAATTAATATTGCTTTACATAATGGTAGTAGTAAATTTCAATATATAGAAAATAGTTACCACTGACCGATAAAAAGTGTGTGGCGAAGTAATAAGTACTTTTTTATTCTTAATAAAAAATCTTGAATTTGAATCTCTCGAGTACGGAATTGTCTTTGTTGGAAAGTGTTTTATCCAAATGTGAGATTTTCTAATATTCTCTCTGTCCAACAATAGTCGTCCACTATTGACTTGATATACTCCTTAAGAAACAATAAATAATAGCGGTATATTACTATATTATCCTTTGACTTTATTAAATTTAATGTTTTGAGAAATGTGTTAGATGATAAAATATTTAATAGAAAGGATAAAATAGACGCAGAAGATAAATTATATCTTGGTTTTCTAAATTGGACAATTATTTTTAATATAATCGACAACTATTATTGAACGGAGAAAATATAAATTCAAACTTATTCGCGCTCCAGATACAGGTCAGATTCAATTACTACTGTACCTACCAAGTCTTTTATATAGTGGGAGTTGACATACAAACTTGACAAGCCACCACTGTTCACGTAAGCATGCAGATCAGATCCAGATTTACAACTTTCTTGCACTACCAAACACGAAATAACCTTTCGATAACATCAAAATCAAAAAACTTTTTTCGAATAAGTCAATATATTTTTCATTGTATTAACACAAGAATAATTGCAATTTAAATTTCTTATTGTGTAATTTTAAAATATCAAAATTTTAATTTTTAAAATATTGAGATACGTGGAAAAAAGACGATTTCGTCACCAAGCTAGACAAATTGCAACCCCAAAGCAATTGGGGGATTCTCACTCATCTCTGGGTGGGGTCATGTCATCCGTAACTTGTTATTCTAGTATAATTTAGCTTTTTAATTAAATTAATTTTCGAGAAGTAAAAGTACTACATGAATTGGAACAGACAAAGTAAAGAATATTAAGAGAATTGCTCGAGTTCAAAGCACATATCTAGCCTTCAAATCATGTATTTATATTAAGAAATTCATTAACTATTAAATTGTAAAATTACTTTTATTATATATTAACTTGAAGTCGATTATGATCTGCTTCTTCCCGACAACCTAATATTGATAACCTTTCAAGCAAAGATGACAAATCAAAACATATAATAATCAATATATTATTAAAGATCTTCCACCCAATATTACTATAATGACTACTAACTATAATTCGTACTCCATAATTCACATAAAATAATTTTACTTTCTTATAGATGATGATAACTCAAAGTGTAAAAAATAGTAGATCGTTTTCAATGTGATGGAATATTTTTAGAACAGACATCATTACATTACCTAACTCCAGTTCAGGGCCCCATGAAGGATGTTTGTAATCAAGGATTAGCAATATTCCACGTCTCCTTTTTTGGTCCCATAGATCATGTACAGTAATTAAAAAAAAGGTTCCCTCTTTACACTTTTCACCACAATTATTTCTTCCTAAAAATTAAATAATGAGAGCAGTATTATTAGTTTTATCTCTGAACTATTGACAATCTTAAAAAAATATCTTTTTAACTTGATTAACTAAACTTAAATACATTCCTGATCTTGCAACATGAGTGAACTATACCTCTAAATTCTTGCCAAGGTTAGAGGTTTTTACAACACTTTTCTTGCTTTTTATTAAGAGTCTCATGCTCCTACCAGAGTTAGAGACCACTTGCAAATCAGGGTGTATCTAAATTTAGTTAGTCAAGCATAGGAGTATTTATAAGTTTACGTCAAATTCATGAGTATTTTCAGTACTTCTTTTCTTAAATAATACTACCAATATACCTATCATGTTCCAAGTGGAGTAACCATTATCTGATAATTTTAAAAACACCCAAGTTGCGCCTTTAATCTAGCAACTCATGTTCCATATTCTTTCAAGAAGAAGACAAACTTACATGTGAAAACAACCAATATGATTCTTGCTCTTCCCTGCCTTTGAATCCCCAAAAAAAAGGATAAAACAACTTGGTATCTTCTTCTTCTGAACCAACCAGTGGAGCTCGAGGCTGTTTTTGCAATTTATTATCTATTATGGAGGAACCAAGATTAGTAGAGGAAGCAACAACAAATGACATCAATGGACAACTCAATGAAGAAGAAAGAGATCCAGAGAGCAATTCAATGCGACAGCCTCTCCTCAAGAGAAACAGGACACTGTCATCCAGTCCATTTGCCTTGGTTGGAGCTAAGGTCTCACATATCGAAAGTTTAGACTATGAGTAAGAACAATTAATAATCTAATCTTATAGATCAATAATAGATTTTCTTGAATTATGCATTACCTGGGCCAACAGGAATTGGATGTCCTAATTGAGTGTCACTGTTTTAGGATCAACGAGAATGATCTCTTCAAGCATGATTGGAGAAGGAGATCCAGAGTTCAAGTATTACAGTATGTCTTCTTGAAATGGTCACTGGCATTTTTGGTCGGGCTTCTTACAGGAGTTACAGCCACACTTATCAATCTTGCAATCGAAAATATTGCTGGCTACAAACTTCGTGCTGTTGTAGACTATATCGATAACAGAAGGTTAGTGATTTTTTCCCTGTGATTCGGTAAGTGTTCTAATGCTTCAATTCTATTCCACTAGCTAGTGACTAGCAACAAGATCAAAGATCACTCAATTGAATTGAATACAGTTATTGGTTAATTCATAATTGAGATTGTAACAAACAATGGTTACAGGTACCTTATGGGATTTGCATATTTTGCGGGTGCTAATTTTGTGCTCACTCTGATAGCCGCCCTTCTCTGCGTGTGCTTCGCGCCTACTGCTGCAGGGCCTGGAATTCCTGAAATCAAAGCCTATCTCAATGGTGTAGATACTCCCAACATGTTTGGAGCAACCACACTTTTTGTCAAGGTGCGTCACACACCCAATTTTATCAGTGCTAGCAATACAGGCTGTGAGCGTCTTTTCGGAAACAGCCTCTCTACCTTCCAAGGTAGGGGTAAGGTTTATGTACATACTGAGTATGATGTTGCTGTTGGCAATTCAGGTTGCAGACAAATTATCAGGCCATCAACATACTTTTGAGATCCTACTGAACTAGATGTATAAATATAAAGAATAACAGCAAATAACATCTTTTTATTTAGCCGACATGTTTATGGAACTCAATCTCACTTGGAAAGCTTGATCTCTATCTTTAAGTAATCAGATAGGAAGTGGTTTAAAAATAAAAAGGAAATTTTAGAATCGAATGCACTCATCCAACAAGGAACATCCGTCAGGGTATCTAATTTACTTCCAAACTTCCAGTAGTTCAATCCTTTCTCATGTGGCATTAAAATACAAGAGCTTCCATGAGACTCAAGTTTATATGTCTCAATTGAATTTGCTATTTGTTGAGTAACACGAATTTTCCCTATCATGAAAATGAATGGAACTGAGAAAATTACATATACTTAAAAAGAAATATGTAGGGACATCACAAATCTCCATACTAAAAGATTCTAAATTTTGAGAGATCTGACTTGTTTTCTTTCCCTTTGATTGATTTGTAAAAGTGTTCATTAAAAGTCAATTATGCTACTTACCAATTTCTTTTTTAATTTTATTTATCTAAACAATCTTTAATCTCTTGGCTCACAGATCATTGGAAGCATAGCAGCAGTTTCTGCAAGCTTAGACCTTGGAAAAGAAGGGCCATTGGTTCACATTGGCGCTTGCTTTGCTTCCTTACTAGGTCAAGGTGGTCCAGATAATTACCGACTCAAATGGCGTTGGCTCCGTTACTTCAACAACGATCGGGACAGGCGAGATCTCATCACATCTGGGTCATCATCAGGTGTGTGTGCTGCTTTCCGTTCTCCAGTAGGTGGTGTCCTATTTGCTTTAGAGGAAGTGGCAACATGGTGGAGAAGTGCACTTCTCTGGAGAACTTTCTTCAGCACAGCAGTTGTGGTGGTGATACTGAGGGCCTTCATAGAATACTGCAAATCTGGCAACTGTGGACTTTTTGGAAGAGGAGGGCTTATCATGTTTGATGTGAGTGGTGTCAGTGTTACGTACCATCCAGTGGACATCATCCCTATTGCACTGATTGGAATCATAGGTGGACTTTTGGGAAGCCTTTACAATCATGTCCTCCACAAAGTTCTCAGACTCTACAATCTCATCAACGAGTAAGAATAAACTCTTCCACCTTCCCAACTAGATCATCAAACATTCACTCAGTTCTCGGGATTTAAAAGGCAATGCATATCCACAAAAAGTGAACATACTGGGACTAGAATCATCTCGAGACTTTGATCCAACTGCCCCTGCATCTTTTTAAGTTTGAATTCTATACAAACATGGTCTTCTTATCACATTTAATTGCCAAAAAAAGAACTCTATAGATGCAAATTCCAGACTTCCAAACATTGATCTTTTTTTATCTTGCAGGAAGGGAAAACTACATAAGCTTCTTCTCGCTCTGAGCGTCTCCCTTTTCACCTCCATTGGCATGTATGGACTTCCTTTTTTGGCCAAATGCAAGCCTTGTGATCCATCAATTCAAGGGTCCTGTCCTGGCACTGGAGGGACAGGAAACTTCAAGCAATTCAACTGTCCAAACGGCTATTACAATGATCTCGCTACTCTTCTCCTTACAACCAATGATGATGCAGTACGAAATATTTTTTCCATAAACACTCCCGGTGAATTCCAAGTTTCATCTCTTATTATCTACTTTGTACTGTATTGCATCTTGGGACTCGTCACTTTTGGGATTGCTGTGCCATCTGGTCTCTTCCTTCCAATCATCCTCATGGGTTCAGCTTATGGTCGCTTGCTTGCCATTGCCATGGGATCGTATACAAAAATTGATCCAGGGTTGTATGCCGTTCTAGGAGCAGCTTCCCTTATGGCTGGTTCAATGAGAATGACTGTTTCTCTTTGCGTCATATTTCTTGAGCTGACAAACAATCTTCTCCTTCTGCCAATAACAATGCTTGTTCTTCTTATTTCCAAAAGTGTAGGAGACTGCTTCAACCTAAGTATTTACGAAATAATATTGGAGCTGAAAGGTCTACCTTTCTTGGATGCCAATCCTGAGCCATGGATGAGAAATATCACTGTTGGTGAACTTGCTGATGTTAAGCCACCAGTAGTTACACTTCGTGGAATTGAGAAGGTGGGACGTATCGTGGAGGTCCTGAAGAACACCACACATAACGGATTCCCTGTAGTAGATGAAGGGGTGGTACCACCAGTGGGGCTGCCAATTGGGGCAACTGAATTGCACGGTATTGTCCTAAGAACTCACCTACTTCTGGTTCTCAAGAAAAAGTTGTTCCTTCATGAAAGACGGAGGACAGAGGAGTGGGAAGTGAGAGAGAAATTCTCCTGGATTGATCTAGCTGAGAGGTGGGGTAAGATTGAAGATGTGGCAGTTACAAAGAGTGAAATGGAGATGTATGTTGACTTGCATCCCTTGACCAACACAACCCCCTATACTGTGGTAGAAAGCATGTCAGTGGCTAAGGCAATGGTGCTTTTCAGGCAAGTGGGGCTCCGCCACATGCTCATTGTACCCAAATATCAAGCAGCAGGGGTGAGCTTATAAGCAAATTTCAGTTATTAATCTTATGCAAATATCTCCCTCCTATCGTAGTCTAACGATACACAGAAAAAGTCATATCGTAGCATCAGAGCTTGTTAAGGAAGAGTATAGGTGGAAGTGTTATTTTACAATAGAAGTGATAAAAGCATTACTAACATCATACCATGCTCCTTTTTCAGGTATCCCCAGTGGTGGGAATCTTAACCAGGCAAGACTTGAGAGCTCACAACATTTTGAGTGTCTTCCCTCATCTGGTGAAGTCAAAAAGTGGCAAAAAGCACTGAATCTCTCCAGAGAAAACAGATACCAAGTCAATTTCTGTGAAATATTCTTTTCCAGATTCCTTCGATCTATCCTTCTCTATTTTTCTTTCGCTTTTAGCAGTTCCATTCTTTTACATATTTTATAGGAAGAGACACCTGAAGAGAGTGAGAGCAATATTATTATGAATTATTTGACACACATAAGAAATCATTTATATATACATCATTTTGGTACAAATTCAGAGAAACATAGTTCATATAAAGTGACCACAATTACGCAAGAATGACAATGATGTGATATAATCTTGTGCCATTGATGAAACTTTCCAGAATAGAGATTTGTCCTTACTCCTTAGTATTGTTCAGTTTGCAAGTTACCTGAGTCGTTATGAACTTGAACCATAAACAATTTTTTGAAGATGAACTATTCAAAAGCTCCCTCCTGGTTCTTGAAAGATTCCTTCTTCTTGGTGCTGTATCCTCTATCTCTTTTAAGCACAGAATCTCAATACTGCATGCAGTCACATTAATTTCTTTGATTTGACCATCAATTTGAAACTTATGCTCCGAAACAGAAAAAGGATCATGGAAGCAGACTATAAAGTGAAGCACCCAGCCAAAGCAGCTATTTATTGTACCAAAAAAGACAACACATGGCTCCCCAATAACAGACAAGTATACATGAGAACAATATGAAAGAAGCTTGACATTAGAATTTAAAAAGAAAATAAAAGGAGGGAACTTCTTAAATTTCGACAGATTATCAACACCCTTAAAATTGGAGGAATTTTTTTTTCTTTTTTTACTTTCCTTGGCAATATTCACACGCTAGACGCCTCCCCCATCCCTCTTCCAACATGTCGGTCCTCTGCTATGTCCGTTTCATCCATTGCTATCTTACCTCTCTTATTGCAGAGTTTTAGTTGTAAAGCTATCTCAATTTATTTTTTTTGCATCTTCTATCCTAAATTGGACGATTAACTTTGATTGGGCAAGATCAAAGCAAAGGCATGACATGAAGTTTTAACTGTTCCAAATGGTTACAGCTAACTCATTGATGAATTTGAATTTTTAGTGTATGAAGTGTTTCAATGTCTGTTTCCAGTAATATGATTCCAAAAGCATCATGTTTTTTTCCAGTAAGGTGCTTATGGACAGCAACAGTTAGGAAACTAATCAATTTACTCAGCAGAAAAGAAGCAAGTTTTTCATGTTTGAGTTTAGATGATCACACTTTGCTAAACGTATCAAAGCAATATTTTGTTGTGTGTGAATTTTGTAAAACCTTGTAAAGTGCCATCTTTGTTCAAAAAACACATGCACAAAACAGCTTGCAAAGGAGATCCTTCGTCAACTCTCTCACCCTCCTCTCCAAGCAAAAGTGTGAGAAAAGAAAAATGAAAACTGTTGAAATTCTAGTGGTGAGCATGAGGTAGGACCTCTGTTATAGTCCTTAATCAGAACTTATCTAAATGCTGAAATTTTTTGAACAAGTATTTGACTTAGACCGAAGTAATAAGAATAATTCTCCATCCCATTCTCTTCAGTGACATGGCTTAAGCTCATTTCTTTTATTAGTTTCTCTCATCTACACCGAAAAACTCAATGAAAGAATGCACATTCCGAATTGCATTATTAATGCTCAGTTTCCTCATTTTGATGCAAAGGTGGTCTAGAAATATGAAGCCAACATTAGATGGAATTAAAGACAGGCTTTGTCTAAATGTCATTCCTCACAATAGCAGATGAAAATCCTAAATGAATAATAAGCTTAAGGATAATACAGTTTCAATTTTGAGGGAAAAGGCATCTTTAGCACCTAAAGTAAACTTGACAGAACTAAATGGTAGCACTTAAGGATTTTACGGGAACATAAAAGGCCAGAAAATCAATTCCACACATGGCAATAACATTGTTTTCTCCTATGATTCCACAGCATAATCCAAATTTGTAGGAAGGCTAACTTCAAAATTCATCTTGATGAGATAAATAAATTTGAGTTACAATTATAAAAACAATGTAATGCAATAAAACCTTTTCATAGTCATGCTTACTAATTCCCTTATTAAAAAATGGAATACTTTATGATTTATGGATCTTTTCAATTACCTTAGGCAAGCTTCAACCAAATCAGGGAAATAAAATTCTTCCAGATTTCCAAAGAACCTCTGCAGAACTTTCCCGGTCACAGCTAATATGAATAAGAATTTGAAGGAAACTATTGATATTCCTCAAGCTCAGTTGTGCTTAAATTCCTTATATGGAGATACCTACAAGATAATAGAAAGTTACTAAGAAATAAAATAATCAATATACTGAATGGAAAGATAACTGGAAAACAGATCCCTTGGCCTAAATTGTGCGGACTCTTCACTTTCTATGCCGTACCTGTGTTGTCGGATTCTTAAAAAATACACTACTTTTGATGAATCCGACAAGCACCCCTTGACATTTTTGAAGAGTCTGAACAACATTGCCCTTGGCACATATATGAGCTACTAACTGCAACAAAGCACTTCAAATTGGTAAGTTTTCATCTTATGATACTTAAATAGGGAACTGTAATTTCCTCTGGTGTTCAAATTTTGAACCATACCAACCAATATCATCTTATAGCAGCTAATTCTAACATTAGGAGTTGTTCTGCAAAACCCTCAAACCAAAATCATCTCATGTAGCAAGTATCCCTATTCTCTATCATCCATAGCACTTATACAGAGGTTCACATATCCAATTATAACCCCAATTTCCTTTATATTCCTCACTTAAACTCACAGCAGGACCTACCTTTTCAAATGATTTCTGATTCTCAATCCTCGGGTCTATGTAACTTTACCCATTCTCCCCTTCATCTTCCTCATCTTATAACACTACCAAAGCTAAAGCGCATATATCTTACAAAAATTAGTAATAGAAACTAGGTTATTCATGGTAAACATAAATGTTGAAGAATCGCAGAGCCTAAAGTCGGGGATATCGAACTATATACGTTTTTCATACTTTCAATGCGACATATAAGCTGGAGCAAGAGATTGATATATGAATCGCAAATGAAAACTACTGCGCCGCAAGAGCAACTGAAAATGAAATCAACTAAAACTAAAAGATTTGCAGCAATCATGGAGGAAAAATATACTCTTACGTTTGTCAGAGGCAAAATCTGTCACACTGAACATCATGAAAAATATGGCAGATTCATAAACTACTAGCGGGCAGCAGATCACTTGGAAGGAGGCAGTGAGCAATAGAATCACAATCTTTATTTTGCGGTGAATTTTATTTCTAAAAAAAAAAATCATATTCAAATTCACATCACAAATCACAATCAAATTCTTTTATTCTTGAAATTTGGATTATATAGTATAAAATTAAATTAAAAAAGCACTTTCTCCATCTCATTTTATGTGGCACTTTTTGGATTTCGAAATTCATACAAATCTATTTTTGATAGTAAGTTTTTTATAGATCCTTTTAACATTTTCAATTATTAATTATTGTGACTTATAGTACTTTTTAAGTAGTTTACAAATATGTAAATTTCATTTCAAAAAAATTGAAGATTCCATATGCAAATTTCCGATCAAAGTTAAACCGTTTGATTCTCGAAAAATGAAAAGTGTCACATAAATTGAGACAGAGGAAGTAATACATTATAAAACTTTTTTGTTTTGGTAATACATTAGAAAACAACACTAACAATTTATAACCACCCAAACAGAGTGTTAGAAGACAAAGGAAGCCATGTGCAGCGTAATTTCTTCCGAGACACAACAAAAGTTGTGCGATGACGCCTTCTATTTTTGATAATAAGTGGATCGGTGGGTCTTTCGTAGGTAAAATTGTTCCTTTCTGTCAGATATTGATGCCAATCTTAAGGGACTATCGAGGTTTCCTTGAAAAAAAATATATATATACACAGTGGTCACACATACCGTTACAATCAAGTATTGTATTCGCACGATTTCAATTATGATTAAATTTTGAATGCGAACGGATACAATGTATTTTGCTAAGTTTTGTAAAACCAAATCCGATATATTAGCTTATTTCAATCCCAACAAGGTGTTCATCCTTGGTTTCTGAAAAAGGAAATAATCTGGTTGTAGACGATATCCTTAGCAGTAATCCCAATGATGAAGTCTGCATGAGCGTAATCCTTGATATACTGAATATGTAGCTTCTCTACATCGTGGTACTTGAGATTATCAAGTAATGTCCCAACATCTTGAACATCTGACAGTGCATCTTGGCCTCCATAGCTGAGAAACAGGGGGAAATCATGAGGGATATTTGTCAGATTGTACCTTGGAGGTTTGGTTTCACCGTAGTGAGCCTGATTGAAGTCGTTGCTCCCATAGTCATATTTCGACAAGACACCATCTCTAACAGCTGCATGAATTTCAAATAGTTACATAGTCATTTGGTATTTTTGGTTGGTTGGTTGATTATTGGAGCCGATCCTAACTTGTTTAGGACTAAGGTATAGTTGATTGATGAATTCGTAAATAGTACTTTAAAAAAAACGGACTTACTCTGAGACAAATGCACGAGGTTCTTAGTTGATGTAGACTGGGGCTCGTTCTTCAAGAAATGATCGACCGTGGAGGCATTTAGACAGCAGTTCTTTCCTATATTCATAGAGGAAAGTTATTTAGCTTGGAACTTGTGATCATCACAAATGACGAAAACGTTTTTAATTTTATGGCAGATTAGTACCAGTAAGTGCAGTTATCAAGTCATAACAGTCCACCCCAGCTTGAGCACATAAGACCTTGAGAAAATCGGACACAGGCTCACTACCACAAAGCGTCAAAAATTGAGGTAAATGTGACAAAAGAAGGAAGGGGGGTGGGGGACAAGAAGGGCAAATTCAGAACACTAGTTGTAAGTAAGGAGAAGTAAATTTTTACCCCCTTGGATTAAATTCTGCAAGACCAAATATTGTAGTGATCTGTTGACATTGGAAACCATAAACATCAACAAATCACAATGTATGCATTGCTCTTAAGCTTTGCAAAATGTAAAGAAGAGAAGTGAACCTAGATTTTGCCCTGACCTCACTAACAAAAGCTCTAGCAGCAACATCACCGAGTGCAGTGGTCATATGGCTCAAATAAGCAACTGGGCTGAGCAAGGCTGCTGATTTTACCTTGTCTATTTGTTTCCCTTCTGAAAAGGACGCCAACGCTATCAAGGTGCCCTGTTGGTTCAGAAAATAGACAGATCAAAAGGTCATTATATCATGTACTGGAAGGATAATAAATGTTTTGCCACCTACAATCGAGACTAATGTTCTGTTCTCTTTCCAAACTTACCATTGAATGGCCTATATAGTGAATTTTCTGCCCAGTTAGTTTAAAGACAAGATCAACGAGAGCAGGTAAGTCATGGACGACAAGATCATCCCATGTCCAATTCCAGTAGTCCTGTAATCCAGAATGAATAAAACCTTTAAAGATTTAGAGCTATTTAAGTATTTTGACATCTTTCTTCCCTTTACCAGAATTCTTTTTATCAGTTTTGCAAGCATTATGAAAAATGTATAGTTCATTGAGGAACTGAAGGAGATACCGCACTATCAGGATCAAGAGTGACATGGCGACGGCTATATCTGGTTCCCCTGACATTGGAAATCCAAACATCAAAGCCATTATCTGCCAAGATCATCGCCGGTGATTGTGCTGGTGAATTCTGCAGCCATGTTACTCCATCCTGCAAAACAGTGACCATATTTTACTTCCTTCATCCACAGTTGCAGTGAATTAAGATTGAAATATTCGTCAACTTATTGTGGGTAGTATTTCTCCCTTCTTAATTGTTTGACATAATTTGATTGGAGACCTAGAAAGAAAGATTTTTGACACATAATCTAACAAAATATCGAATGTATCCTTGCATCAAACAATTTGTATAGAATTCAGTGATGGCTTAAAATAAGTCATGTTAATGGTAAAATGAAAAGGTGAAATTTGATTTGCTTGTAACTATGAGAAAATGTTAATATAGTACCAAACAGATTTAAACGCAAGAATAACAGTTGTTGAGTATTCATAAGCTTCATAGTTATTAGCTTGTGGTCAAATTATTTATATATATATATATTGAGAATTCTATTAATTAACATGATTTGATTGTGAATTAAATTATTATAGTAGTACTAACTTGAGTCGTAGTAGAAACTAGAAAGTAAGAACACATAAACTTCATAATTTTGAATTCGCCTCTAATTGTGCAAATTCACAAGCATTCACAGTAGTAGTACACAGAGTAAACATACAAATGACAAATCTGTGTTTTGTAATTTACCTTCTCGTGAGCGTACTAGCCTACAGAAACAGCCAACCCTTGAGTCCGTGGTTGACTAATTAAATCATGCCACATATCACGTAATGTGAGACAAGATTTGGAATCTTGAACTTCTCTACGTGCAAAAGCTACTTGCATTTCTAAATTTTATGCAATCTGAAGAGATCGGGATATGGAAAGTACTGCATTCACCACATCTGAGCCCCTTTATTTCTCCTACAGGCCTTTAGCATACTGGCTTTAGAGGAGGATTTTTGAGTTTTCGATTTTATAAAGATGATAATTGAGTTTTATATATATATTTAATCAATTTCCTAAGGTAAGTACATGCGTCAAAGTAAAGAGCAAACTATACAAATCCCAGGCCTTCTCGTGAATTTTCAAAATTACCTTTTGTACCAGATTTTGGTCCAGTACATGTATCTGGACATTGTTTTCAAATAAATTTGTATGTATTGAGATACACTTACCCTCTCGGTAATTAGGTAGTTTTTTGCCAAAGTAAAAGCATATTGAACTCTCGAGCATGCTTTCATTCTAGCTCATAGCTAGGATGAATTTGTTTTTGTTTTTTATTTTTCAGTCGATATCTAATACCCATGTTGGAGCCAGGGCCGGCTCTTGCCTTTGTAAAATAAGGCTTATGCCTTTTGGGGGCCCAAATTATTATCAAGAATAAATTATGTGTTAAATTTTTATAGAAAAAATTGATTAATTATGATAAAAAATAGTATATATATTACTTTACCTACTTTAACATCCTTTATACTTTGTTAAAAATAAGAATTAATAGTGAAAAGTATTGAACAAAGTGAATTACAAAAAAAAAATTATTTCTTTTTAAATTTTAGTTTCAAACATTACAACAAGCATATTAAATGGGTTATACCAAGTCATCAACTTCTTGAATCAGATTCTATGGTTCTAACTCTTATATTTATTTAATATTTGTCAACTTATTATTTATAGAATTATGTTAACAATTCATATAATAATTGTCTCACTAAAATGATGATTTTCAATGTTGAGTTGATAAAATCTTACCTAAAATAAAAAACTGAAAAAACAATATTAAATACTAATAATTTTCATCTAAATAGTGTAAGAAAAATAAATTTTAAATAAATACGTATACAAATTTTGTTTATATTTTAGGCCTCAAATTAAAATTTCGCTTTAGACCCTCAATTACGTTGAGCCGCCCCTTGGAGCCCTATTAATTCGCACCATGTAGGGCTCCGAACGAGAAAAACTTTTCCTATCAATTTTTTTATACTCAGAGCTCGAATCTAAATTTCTCAATAAAAGAGAAATAACCTCATCCACTACACCACAACTTTTGTGTTATTTATGCAAGTATACACTGAATGCATAGTGTAATGTTGTCAAAAAAAAAATCCCACTTTGTTAAAAGATTCACGCATAGGATAATTGGGGTAGGAAAAAAAAATTCTGTTTCTTAGATCAGAAGTGGGGACAATAACTACGAAAGACGATAAACTCATGTTCACGAGAAAGATTCCATTTCCCAAACACCATCCGCTAGTGAAGGCTTGCGAATGTATATACTCTCTTGTTTAATTTGAATAGACACAAAACAAAATATTTTTTAAAAAATTATAATTTATGGCTATTTATTTTTTTAATAAATTTGTGGTATTAAAAATTTCATAACATTTTTGTAAATCCGAATAAAGGGAGTATAATTACATTGACTATTTCCAGACATAAGCGAGGGCGGATGCAACGAATAGTGTATATGAACCAGACCTACTAACGATTAAACATATAATGGGTTCAATTTAAAATTCTCTCTCCACTTCTAGACATGAGGCAACCTAAGCAATTATTAAGAGTTAATGATTTAAAACACAATTAAACTATTGTAATTTGTAAGTTTCTTATATCAACTATCAATTATTTTATTTAGCTATTTAAACTTTCATTTTTACTAAAATACACCTCGATGTTGAGTTGATGAAATTTTATTTGCAGTCGAAAATGACTAAATTTTATAATTGGAAAATTATACGTAGTAGCGTTGATTTTCTCACGGTGAGAGTTCGATTCTATACATTCCCCAACTTCAACTTGAGGGGAGAAAGGACTGAACTTTTATAGTCACGCGTGAAACAGTAGCGCATATTAGAGCTAGAGCCCAGAGATGCTTACCACAAGAACGCCGTGCTGCAACAGCACTGGCTGCCTGTTCGTCTTCGGCCCACCACCTCCTCCTACACGGCCTTCTGGTATTCTTTGCACGCTAAGTATGTATCCGTCATCAGTTGTTACCTGAGAAAATAGAAACACATAAATTATACGAATTGTAGAATAGGATATGGCTTTCTGATTCAACCAGCTCGATCAGGAAAATAGAAGGAGAAAAATGGAACGATTGATTATTTACCTCAAATTCCTGGCATTTATAACCATGAACAGTGACGGCAGACGCGCACATTCCACTACCCACGCCATTATAATCGGTTTTGAAACCGGAATGAACAGATTTCCTGCTAGCGCCTAATGATTCATATGGCTCCACTGCTAAGATGACTAATGCCACTAAACTTAAAATGCTTAGACTCGGTAAGTTTCTTAGCGCCGCCATTCTATTAGAAAACACGGCGTGAGGAAGGAAGGAAGATATATTGCAGACAGTGTGCTCTGTAAAATTAACGCCAGAACTATATATAAATAAAGAGAACAGTGAGAGGGAGCTGTGTCCGAGAAAAAAAGGAAAAAATGCACACCCCACTCAATTCCAAAAATGGACTCATATAAATGATTTCAGACTCGAACCCACAACATTAGAGTTAGAGGTGGAGAATGCTTACTATCTTGTCTAACTCGTTGTAATTCGATTACCAATTGTTCAATTTTTTAGAAAGTAAACTTTACCTACATGAAAATAACATACAGGATATATTAGTCTGATGTTGATATACATGTATGTTTATCTTACACACAAGCATGAAAGGCAATTTTTGAGGTTGCACAGCTACTAAGCCTTCTGTCACTTTCATTTCTATCCTTTCTGAAGGAGGGTAATACAAATTCATGTGAAGACTAGGTCTCTGTTTTGCAACATCACCTACTTCTAAATTCTAAAATCCAAAGAATCGACAGATTTACATTTTTATACAAAAGAAAATGATAACGAAGACTAGAAGATTGAACATGAGGCTGAGGTTTGCAACCATTTTGTGCTTCACAAACATCATGCATTCAGCTTGCATCCCAATTGAGACAGCGGCATGAGCAAGTATTGCTCTGATGAGATGCAGTTGAATTTCTTGAATACCTCATGACAATGAAGTTGCATCAGATCTTTGATCTGTATCGGCTGTAGCCTGGACTTGAGCTGCATATTGTAGGTTCCAGAGGACATCCTCAAATGAAGGGCGACTCTGTGACTCGGGAGAGATGCATTTGTTGGTGAGTGATATTACAATTGACAAAGACTCTTGGGAGCTAGTGGTTAGCACAGCTGGATCCACAATTTTACGCCTACCATCTTGGCTACCAAAGGATGTCTGTCATCGAAAAAAAAAAGATTTTACTGCTTACCTTCCAAGTCATAGTAAGTGTGTCACAGACATTCATTTCAAAACTCCTTAAAACTACAAACGGGACGAAAGTTTGTGATCCGCAGTAGAAACAATGCTGAAGAGCATTCTGTGCTACTGCCAATGAGAAAGGAGTTGCATATCAAAAGTCAAAATTAGTAGTTCCATACCATTTCATTGAGCAAAAATGTTTCTCCTTTTCCACTAAAAAAAGGACCCACCAGCGACTCCAGTAATATGAAACCAAAGTTATACACATCATCCTCTTTCTTCCTCGTGTTCCTGCATGAGAAGAAATGCACAAAATTTTAATGTTGAGAATATATGTCTCTGCTCAACATTCTTGAACTGTCATTGCCAAGCATTTTTATCCATCTCTAAGGGATGCCATAGTCAGAAGAGGCACTAAGAAAAAATCTATCAGAGTTGGTCTAGGAATAGAATGCAAACAAACTGCTGTGTGACTCTATTTGGGGAAAGAGTTACATACCAGGTGTTTTGGCCATCTCCTTTTGCCTGAAAAAGGATATCATCAGTATCAGATACTACCCTAAAACATCAACAACTCAGTGTAATAACGGTCGGGGGAGAGTGGGGTGTACGCAAACCTTACCCCTACCCTTCATCATATGAATATCATTTCAACATACCTCAGCTTTTTCACTTTCTTCCGTAAGGATTGACATTCCATAATCACTAAGTTTTGCAATCTGATGCTCATCAAGCAATATACTATCTGTCTTCAAGCTATTGCCAAATGAAGGAGGGATTACACCCGTGTGGAGAAAGTGCACAGCCTTGGCAACACCAATCAGAACTGCCAACCTGTCTGACCAGTTGAGGACCTTTCCCGGAGTAGTTTCTGCAAGTGATAATGATGATTTACACAAGGTCAACATGTATTCCCTATGGTTTATTGGATATATCGGGATCAATAAAATGAACAACACAAAGAAAAAGATGGTCAAAACATTTTGCAGTGCAAGTGTCAGCCAACAGACCATGCAAAGAACATACGATCAAGTATATCTCGACAAATCAATGAAATGCTAACATAGATTGCTTCAGCAAACTACAGTAATTGTATTTCACTTTGTTGTAAAATTTCAGATCGCAAGCTTGGACAAATAGACGGAAAGAAACTATCCAGAAGATAACAATACTCTGTATTTGTACTTACTAGCGAATAAACAACAAAAGACGCAACAAATTCATGTATTTCTCATCCTTAACCCCCTTCCCCCGCACAATATTCAAAAAAAGAAAGAAAAAAAAAGACAGATTCACCAAAACTGATATACTAAACAGTTATCTGAAAATTAGCAATCGGCACAACCAGAAATATACCTGCAGCATTTGCATATTCAATCATGTATATGTCTATGCAACTGTTGGTACTAAAATATTTACACCACTGACCTGAAAGACGAGCACGGAAGTTTCCACAAGGAATAAATTCATAAACCAGAAAAAGTCTGTGGACTGTTGAGTCATCTTGCACCCCATCATCAATGCAGTGACCCAGAAGGCTAACTAAATGGGGATGGCGAAACTTTGACAGCAAATCCATTCGAAGTTTGAAATTCCAACTAGTGCATCGTCTATGAACAGTCAATTCCCTTACAGCAACATAGGTTCCATTCTCTAATTTTCCCTTGTAAATCTGAGATAGAGAGAATGACATAGAAGGGTGTTAGCTAAATAAAAATTGTCCAACTTCAATCCCAAGAAAGAAAAAATCCTGGGACAGAAGGCTTGAAGAGATGTCAACTCACTGCATATGCACTTTAAATAAGTGAATCAAGCGCACTGACTTTATTGATATTAATTGTCAAAGTTCAGTAGATACCAAATCAAAATGCACATTAATTCTAACTGTGACCACCATTATATGGTATTGAATTGCAAAGTCAAGATGCATATAGCATTCATGTACATAGATAATCAATCATAAACGCAAAAAACTGTTTAATCAACTGCTTATGTTGACGACTTGTGCATCTGTTTAATTGTCTGATATGAGTTACTCAATGAAACCTACCTACAAAACTAATTTGATTTGCTTCAATTGATAGTGGAGATCAAGACCTCTGGAATAATATGGCATCATATGCACAAAAGCTAAATAAGCAACAAAAATATTATTCTTCCGACAAAATATAAAATGAATTTTGAATAGATATATGCAAGGAAACAATACGCTAAACCCTCTTCCTACAATTATTTGGGAGTCATAAATAGTTTCAGAGCAGTACTTTTCCAATGGAGCCTTCACCGAGTAATGCTGATTTATCAAAAATTTCTGTAGCTTCTTCCAACTCTTCCATGGAGAACACCCGATATGATGGGGCACCTTGTGATCCTAGTGCTGCTGTTTGAGAAATGATTCCTGAGGTAAAATAAGTTAAAGAAACTCTTATCAAATCCCGGAAAAAATTTAGAGTTGACACTGAAAATGAAGTCAAACTACAACTTACTAGCATTTGCCAGGAGCTCAGCAGAAATATTGGGTTGCCCATTATCTTGCACAACTTTGGGAAACATGTACCGGTCCACATCGTGACGTGCATGTTGTCTTCTACAAAAGATGAGAAGAACAACAGCCAAAAACACCACAAGTATTACAGTTCCCCCAACAACACCTACCAATATTGCTATCTCTTTTCCAGTGGTTTGTTTCTTTGCCAAACTAGCTTGTTTGCAGTAGGACTCAGAGTGCTGATATTGTGTATCCAACAAGCAGTTTCCACTAACCTTTACAATTCGCTTATCCGAACTGGCATTCAAGCAAGAAGGAAGCATACCAAGCAGTCTATTATCAGAAATATCAACAAAACCAAGTTCACTCCCACAGTTGAGATGTTCAGGAAGTGAACCACTCAGAACGTTAAACGCTAAATTCAAGTAACTAATACTTGGCAAAGAGAACAAATCAGCAGGCGGCGTTCCGGTAAGAGCATTATTTGACAGATCAAGGTGTTGAAGTAGATTTAGTTTGCCAAATTCTTCTGGGACCTCACCAGAGAAAGCATTACTACTAAGAAGAATAGTGGTCAATCCTTGTGGCAACAGTGGCAGTTCAGAAACCAAATGATTTTCTCTTAAATCCAACAAATGCAAATTCGACAAAGCACTTAAATCAGGTAATTCACCAGAAAGAGCATTATGTGACAGAATAATATCAGTTAGGCCTGTGATTTTAGAAATTGAATGAGGAAATTTACCCTTCAACCTATTATTCTTCATGCTTAAAATAGTGATATTAGGTAACAAATCTAACCACTCAGGGAGACTCTCATTGAAAAAATTGCCATCAAATGTCAAAGTATGAAGCTTCACCATTGTAGACATCTCAGATGGAACCTTACCAAAAAGAAAATTTGAACTCATATCCAGAACTTCTAGAGAAGACAACCGATGAATTTTAACAGGGAGAGGTCCCCAAATGCCCAAAGAAACCAAAGTGAGAACTTTTAAACTACTTAACCTTGTCAAAGTGGTAACAAATGAATCAATGGAGAAACGCTCAGATAAGGTATTGTTTGGAACTGCAACTCCATGGAATTCATTGACCTTTACTAGCTTCTTTCCCTTGATTTTGAGCTCAGTAACAGAGTTATTCTCGCAAATAATGCTCATATTCAGTGTTGAACCCAAACTGCAAAAATCCCCATTGTAATTCTCCAAAACATCCAACTGCACTGGATATTCCAAGTGCCTCCGTAACTGAAGAAGAATTTGAGTTTCATAGGACCCTAATTGATGAGTATTTGGGATCAATAAAGCCCACATGAATACAACTATGACAAATATCTTTAGGCACCTCATTTAACACAGTCCTCTTAATACTCAATAGAAATTTATGAATAAGCTGAAGGGAACAATTTGAGCTTCAATTCTTGCAGACGTCAAGCATTTTTTTTGTCTAAATCTGCGGAAAACTCCAAATGGATAGAATATTTTTGGGTGAAAATTAAACTAATTCTGAACCAAACGCAAATCTTGACAAAGACCCATCAAGAAAAAACAAACAAACTAACTAAACTGCACATTGAAGGAATGTTTTGCTTTTTCCTGGCAGAGATATTTTGGAAGAAGAGAAAACAAATAGAACAAAAACCCACTCTGGGGGTCAAGAGAAAGAAACAAAAAGAACAGAGAACTCTATAATGAAGCACTAATAAATGGGTCTTGTACGGCTTAAGAGGTGGAATTAAAAGAAGCAAAAAAGTGGAGAAGAGTAAAGTAGAGTAGTATATATAATGTAGAAAAATAGAGAAGTTGGGTTGCTATAAAAGTACCCGACAGAAGAAGGAATTTAATGCTACATGCATTGAATGAGAAGAAGATAGGTAGTGTCGCGAGTTTCATGAGGTTTCCGCCATTAATGGTGACCTTTCCGTTGGGTTCGGTTCTTGCAGAAGAAAGAGATGGCTTCTTATCAATATTTTTTACTTCACAGTCCTCAAAAGATAGTTTACCCCATGTGACAGTTTTAATTATAAGGTTTGTTTTTATTATAACCTCTTACTTTGTTTCAATTTATATGATATCGAACATAATAGATAATATGATATCGTCCTTACATCAAAATAATGGATATTTAAATACGATATTTTGATAAGTAAATACTTACATTTGTATATTCATAAAACACGTGAAATCAGGTTAAAATGTCTAAATGTGTTTGAAATTCCAATTTAAATGTATTTTTATGGATTATCCTTTAATTATATAAAAGTTCTATCCCAATTTATGTGTATTTCTTTTTAGATATTTAAAAGTTACTCCTAGAATAATCAATTATTATAATTTATAATATTTTAGAAGTAAAGTGTATTTTAATAAAAGTAATTTCAATATTAAAGAAATTCAAATTCAAACTTCTAATTAAGAATGAAAAAGTAATTGCTACTCTACCATGATCCTCAAGGTTCTTCTGATGTTGATCATTAGCTGTGTGTAATTAAACATCCACAAACTTCATGCTTGAAATAAAAAAGTTAGGTTGGAGAACTATTAATATAGTACTAGTATTATGTTATATTATCAGAAGGGTAGTTGGTTTAAATGTCGTGTACTCTGCTGGATTTGTTGCTAAAAATATATCTTTGGGCACATTTCTTAATTTTAAATCTAACTTGCTTGGTTTAAATAACAAATCAATTTTCAACTTTCATTCCAAACACAAACAATAATAATAATGTATTATGTACTCGGTAAGGTTTCATAAATGAAATTTAGAAAGGATGAGACGTAGACACATTTAACAGTATTATTATAGAGATGATGTTTTCAATACACTCTAAACAGACAAACTCAAATATTTGATAAAACTATACTGCCCCTTCTTCCTAAACCAAACGGTTTCGTTTTACTATGTACACAAAATTTTAAGGGGTTTTTTTTTTTACACATCAGTAAATAATATTAATAAAACCTCAAAAAATCCATGTACAAAACAATGTATTTTTGCACGGAATGGAGCATAGAACAATTCATTTTCACGCTAAAAGTTAAATTTAAATATGAGATAATCTTTTAATATGAAAATGCTAGTAAATAATGCAGACAAATTGAAAGAAAAAGATGGATGATATATTCTAGTATTTCAAATCTATATCTACAAACAAAAAAAGTAATGCAGTTCAAAATCTAAAGTCAATTGCAATACTCAATTTTATATTTATATATATATAAATATATATATTATTATTATTATTATTCTATTTAAAAGCAAAGCTAAATACTCCCTTGATCCATGTTTACTTGTCCATATTTGTTTTGACATATTTGTAAAAATGATAATTTTATCATAGCATTCCTAATTAATTATTTTATATTGGGAAATGAACTGAAAATAAATGTAATACTTAACAATAAAAAGTAAAATAGATATAAAATAGTAGTAATAAATTATTCTTGAATTATATAATAAAAATAAATATTATTTTTAATATTATAGATAAATAAATAAAAAGCACTAAAAATAAAAAATAAAAAATTGAACAACTTTCACTTTCCATGCAAATTAGGTTAATGCTTTTCCAAAAAGAAAAAAATAATAATTAAACTAGCTCCCATAATTGGTTCCTTTATCATCACCATCACATTTTTTTAGTTTAAGGATAATGATTAGTGGGTGATGCATAATTTCATCACTTCTTTTGAGATTAACTTTTATGGATGCCTTGTTCATTATCCATGGTTTCAAACACTAATTTATATTTTTTTATTGGTATTCGATTATATTTAGAATTTGATTAAATTTATATTTATGTATTGTATAAACTATTTTTGAGAATGATGCTTTTAATATATAATTTTTTTATTTTTGAGAATTTACATTTGAAAACTCTAATTAAGAGTAGAGAAATATCAACCATTCAAACACGATTCCAAACTTGTTAGGTCATTTGTCATTGTGCCTTTTTTTATAGGTATTTTTCAGGAAAAAAATATATATCTTTTTTAATTTTAAAAATTTGACCAAACAAATAATTATTAGTGAATTAAAAATTTAATTTTAAAAAATCACTACTCATTTACAACCAATAATTGTTCCCTTTTTTCAGTAATGAAAAGAATATTATTAGTACTATATTACTTATTAAAAAATTTCCTTAAATTATAAGTCGGCTATTTGGACTTTAGTCTTCTAATTTACTTGATTTCTGTTTAATTATGTCTCTCTTTTCGAGTTTCACATGCATGGGGATTCCTCACAAAATCTGTTGGCTCTAATGATTACTCGCTTTGTTTTTATTTATTTATCCATTTTTCACTTAGTATACATATTTAAAAAAATAATTAACGTAGTAAATTTATTATTTTAATCTTATTAATTGATAGTATTTCAAAATCAATTTACTCACTAAAAATGTTTTACTTTTTTCAAAAACATTTAAGTCTCTAAATAAATTGACGGTATAATAGGAAACAATATTGTCTTCTCTTAATTTGTCAATAAGTAAAAATCAAAATTTGACAAGTAACAATAGACAGAAAGAATATCTACTATGAACGGTTAATTTAGAGGCGAAATCAGAATTAAGAATTTGGGGGTTTTAAATTTCTTTTAGAACCGTCAATCAATTTTGTTAGGGGTTCACAAATTAATATACATATATATTTTTAATTAATTTTCTAGTACAAATATAGGGTCTATGGAAAAGCTAATCGGTTCAGCCGAACCCATAAACCTCACTTAGCTCCGCCTCTGAGTCTGTTAACTACACATAATTTTAGAGGTTATTTTCAGATATGATCGTATTGCCTTGGTAAGTTCAAATAATTTTTTCAATCGACGTATTTAACGTTTGTTACGAGGAAAAAAATCAAGAAAAAGAAGTAGGTTAATTTTTTTAGTTATTTTCTTTTGTTTAATACGGAAGTTAAAAATATTATTGAGAAAATAGTTGAATAATCTCCAATCTATTATTGGATAACGTGGTGCAGATGAAAATGAGGTGTATTGGAGGATGGAGAAAACACAATCAATATTGAATGTCATTTATGAAACTTGTGTTTTCTTAAATTTCCTCGTTTATAATTTTTTTTTAATCAACATCTAAAAGTAGTATTTTCCCTTCAGAAAACTGAAGAATTATTATGGTTGCGTTTATTTGATTATCTTTTTTCAAAAAAAATAAATACTGAGTTAAAACCTCAGCTGTTTTTTTTTATAAAAAAAATCCAACAAATGCCACCCCGATACTTGCACTTTTTTTTTATCTTGTTCCTATTATTTTTTATTTTTATAATATAAGATACGGCAATACATCAATAGTTTAAAGCTTGTCCTTTGACTCAATTATGGTAATTTCTACATATAATATATAGTATACAATATGGTATAGTTTTAGTTTTCTATTTGCAAATTGCAATTGGAATCTAAACTCTAATACAAAACTTTCAAATATATTTGTTTCCCAAAAGACAAAGCTAGCTTACGAAAACAAATTAAATACATACAGCGGTTTGGTAACCAAAATTAGGATATCACTTTCGGTATTAAATTTGAAATTGCATTCGTTAACTATTTGATTCGGTGTCGGTATTTTTTGAAAAGTCTCGTGGAACACTATAAAATTAATATGTTTAATAAATTGGAAGACAGCTGAAAAGACAAATTAAATCATTATTCTCTTGAAAATTTGTAAGAAGTAAGTACTCATCCATGGACCACTAGTTTTATATTTGTGACGTAAAAAGTATACCTAAAAATAAACATAATGTACAAGTTTCTCTATTTTTTTTTACATATTTTATTAATTTCTTTTTGTTGAGATTCTATGAAAATTTCAAACGGGATTAGGTATTGGATGATTTCCATTAACTAGCTGGCCATTTTCCTGTTTATGGTTTAGGAAACTTAATCAAAGATGTCTATTAGTTGTACTTTTATCAAGTAAAGTAAGGATATCGTAAGTTTGATATGGCTGATTTTTAAAATTGGTGCTAGTTTAGGGGACCATTAATCCTTTCTGACTAATAAACAATATAATTACTAGTAGCAAGTTTAGAACACATCACTTTATAAGGAAAAATGAGTTGGAGTAATAGGTGGTATTATCAGAAAGGTCAAGAATTGATTTTCTCTGTCAACGTCTTTTCAATTGAGCTCGTCATACCTAACTTGTCTAGTTCAACTTACATTTTCTATATAATTTGCGAGCTATTACATTAAAACAAACACACAAATAGTAGCACTATAGATTTCCCAAGTTCCACACACAAAAGTATAGAACCATTAACTCAAATGAGCTCCTGATTTGTATCTCGTGTTTTTATTTGCTCCTGTTAATTTACATTTTCTCTTGAGGACTTTGTTGTTATAACTTATGTGTTAAAACAATATGACGTAGAGGAGTTGAAACTACAAATGAGCTTGTAAAAGATTATGAAGTTGTTGTAAACAAATTGAATCATTATGTTTTTTTTATATATCTGGTTAGAATTGAGTTAGCAATTATATATGAACTCTATTGTCATGTTCTTAGTTTTCAAATAAGCATACGACACTTGACAACTCACTTATATTTTTATATCATTTGTTCAAAATTTTGTTATGTCAAATCAACCTTAAACACTAGGAATCACTAAGAGAATGGTAGAGAGAACACAAGAGAATTACAAGGAAGTATTATATTGAAGATAACTTGATTGATTTTTGTTTGATGATTTACAAATGAATGTAATGTTCCTCTACTTATACTACTCACTTAGAGGCTAATATGTAGATAATAATCATTACATAAGTCCTTTTATATTTACAGGCAACTCCCTTCTCTTGAATTATTGTATGCCTACAATGTTTTAAGGCTTTTCAAGAATTCTTCCTAGATATTCCATACTAATAATCTAGAATCATTCCAAGAAACTCTCAATGACCCTAAAATCTTCCCACAACGCTAATATAAAAGGGTGTGCCAAGTCATGACACTTGCATGACACGATAACATGAGTATGCTACGTTAAGTTTCTTATTATGCCAACATCTTACATATAAATAGCGAGCTAAATGCATAAATTCTTTACATTTTAAACTTAATGTCGATCATATATATGTTAATTATTAAACATAATTTACGTCGATCTACTTATTCTCCAAAATTATTACTTCAAGAATCAACTAAACTCAAAAAGTCAACTCAATAAGGGGCCGATCATATAATGTCAATCATATACATATTGTTTCCTATCCTTTGCATTGTTTTGTATTTTTATCATTGGTAAGGAAAATAAAGTGTCATTTGGTAGTTGGTTAGGAAAAATATTATATATGTATTAGAGTCTGCATAAATAATGATTAGAATTATGTATAAAACTAAAGTTAGAATCCATAACTATTATAAGGCTATGTATAATTTTATGGATAAACTACCTTATTAGACATACATCACTACTATATATACTAATATTATCTTTACTTTTAAACAATTACGTATATTACCACTTTTAATATTTTATACCATATATTAATATACTATTTGAAGATACAATTAGATTATTAGATACCTACATATCTTAAAACTATGATTGATTAATTATCTGCTTAATTAACTCTTTCACTCCAAATCAACCACTATCTCTTAATTCTCCCCTCCCATATTTATCACTCAATTATGTCTCCTCCTTTATGATTCAAGAATTTCATCGTACAATTTCATTCCAACAATAGCTA
>JAJOOE010002431.1:0-18920 GCA_036250405.1 Solanum raphanifolium
ATGTTTTGTGACTGTGTCTAAGATGGCCATGTGAGACTTAGACTTCCGCTGTGTGTTTTTAAAGTTGTTTTAATGAAGTTTAAATGTGTGGATGTAAATAAGTTTTTTTTTTATTCCGCACTATTTTCATTATTGAATGCAATAAATGACTATGTGGCTCGTATAAGACCCCTTCGGGGTCTAATACGCCATGTTACGACTAGGGGGTACTCTCGGGTCGTGACACACACTTGGTGCGAATAGTCTTAGGAAATGGAGACCCACTACCCTTCTCTTGGTCAAACCTAGGGGTGTTGGAAGAATCTTGACCGAAATACCTTTGTTTAGACTTAGGTCTACCTTGCCCATCGGACTTAGCATTAGGAAAGGTCTCATCATCAGTTCTAGCTCTTTTCACCTCCCTATTCATTCTCTTAAGTTTTTGCTCCTTAATTTTTTGAGCATGCACCATGAGACGTGAAATATTCATATTCGGGATAAGCATTGCTGAATGACATTCATTGACCACTAATTTGGACACCCCCATCACAAACTTATTCATCTTGGCTCTCGAATCCCCCACTATGGTTGAGGCATATTTGGATAGTTGAGTGAACTGAGGGAATACTCATTCACACTCATACCCCCTTGTCAAAGATTTATGAACTCTTGCATCTTTAGTTCCCTCAACTCTAGGGGAAAGAACCTATCAAGGAATGCCTCTTTGAACCCTTCCCACTCTATTGGGCCCTCTTCTACCGTCGTATTGTCTTTCCATTGTTCATACCAAATTTGTGCTACATCTTTCAATGGATAACTGGCTAGCTCATCTTTCTCTACTGAAGTCACCCCCATGGCAGCAAGCACCTTATACACCTTATCTATAAAACCTTGAGGATCTTCCTCCATTTTAGAACCATAAAACTCCGGAGGTTTCATCCTCAAAAATTGTCTTACCGCAGAAGCAACCATTCTCTTTATTGGGTTTGTCGGAGCTACTACTTCTCTATTGATTTGAGCCGTCACAGTTTGGGCTTGGGTAGTCAAAGCTTGGGCCAACATTTGGAGAGCCGACCTAATCTCTGTATTTGACATCTCCAGGGGATCAATTGGAGCTTGAGGAGGAGCTTGGTGTGGGACTTGGAGAGGAACCTCTTGGTCCACATTGCCTTTCTCTTCTCTCCTAGCATTTGCCATTGTGTTAGCCATACACTGAAAACCATAGGGCACAAATTAGAAGAAGGACCTATTAGAGCCAAACTCTATGGAACGACTTAGAGAATGAAGAAGTGAGATTTCCTAAGGATCAATTAGCCTCATATTCATAAATGTGGTGCACTTCACATTTATGAACAAGACTCTACTAGACGTGGTTTGACACATCCTAAAACCATCCCAAAATCTTGTGCTCTAATACAAGTTTGTTACAACTCAGGGTACCCCCTAGACGTAACACGGCATGCAAGACTCTAAAGAGCCTCATACAAGCCTTTTAGCATATCATAACATAAGAACATACGGAATAGTGTAGAAATTTAAAACTTTATCCATACAATCGAAGTCTTTATAAAAGCAAGCGGAAGTATTTTCTAAACTTTGTCTCAAACCATCTAAACTCAACTTGAATTAAAAGCTTTGGGACACTACCCATACAATAGTCTCCTGACATGAAAATAAAAGAAATAAAGGAAATAGTGGGTTTGTTCTCGAAGCTATGAGGACTTACCAAGTCTTCAACTCCTTTGCTCCTTAAAAACCTATCTCCAAGAATAGAACTAAAGTCTCCAAACCCTACATTTGATTAGAATGTAGGCAAAGTATGCGTTAGTAAAAAATGTACTAAATATGTTAGCAAGCACAACATAACAAGAGCATAATATAAGGGTTAGTCAACATAGGACATAATCCAATACTTCATGAAACATCAATTATAAGCATGAAAGACAATATCATAATCACAAGTAAAATCTCAAATACAAGCACCATATAAGTATTACTTACCTCTTAGTAATTTGTACCATGATAGGACTACTCACAAGTAACCTCAAGGCACACTTGCCCAATGCATGAATGGCATCCCATAATACCATTCACACTAAGCATAACCTTGAAGTCACTATATTCATAGTTACTACCATTTGGTCTCATTATTAGCTTAACTCTCATAACCAAGGGAATCTCTCACATTTAGTCAATTATAACAAGGAAGGCAACTATTGCACAATCCTATCTCAATATACATCACAAAAAAGAACAGTTTCTTTAATAACCTTAATTCATACTTGTTCAATTCATGAATAGCATCCCATAATACTACTCATGCTAAGTACCACTTTTAGGTCCTCATACTAATACTTCTTGGTTTGGAACTTGGTTCCTCTCTTTAGACCTTAGAACACTATGAGGTACTCTCTTAAGCGCATCTTAGTTCATTATTAGGTTGAACCCTATGAGATACTTCTTTTAGTATGTCTAAGTTCATTATTAACATGGATCGTATGAGATACTTACTTCAGCATGTCTAAATCCATTTATGCTTTTAAACATTATGAAGTACTTCTTTTAAGTAAGTCTTAGTTCATTGGATAAGGAGATTCCATCCCTAACACCACTAGGTGGAGTCATACATCTCATGAGACCTAACTTTAGAAAATCCCACACTCTACTTCGTAAGAGTTCCCCCTTTTTAACTTGGATAGTCCTCACATCAACTAGGTGTGGTTCTCCTTTCTACTTGGAGCCCAGACCCTATCTTGTGTGACACTCCATCTCATTGTCAATATCCACTTGGAGCCAAGCATACACCCCAAGATTTACTATTAAGCCTTGCTTAACACTCATGTGTCATGGAAGGATATCCTTTAAAATCAATCCATGTTCAAGTGATTCTATCACCTTATACATTCAAGCATTTATAAGGTAGGTTAAGTTAGTATATGCTTTTCACCACAATTTTACCTATTAGACTTTTATTCATCACATTAGCTCTACTCTCAAAACCCTAGTGATTCAACATTCATGACTACAAGCTATACTCTCAAAGTTTTATTTCTCTAAATCATCAATTACACCTAGATTTCAGGCATTCTAATCACATTCTTAATTATCAAGTGATGCTAGTCATGATTCATCAAAAAGGTTCAACTTCAAGCTCTACAAGTAAAGATCCCTAATGTACTCTACAATCTAAATCAATTCATGTATAGTTGATTTTAACCTTGAATAATTAATATAAGCATTAACAATTTTAGAAGATAAACTCTAGTTCTTCACTTTCAGCTTTCATGGCATAAGCCCATAAAATATCAAATTAATCAAATAGACTAGGGTTCACCATGGGAATCACATAAAAATTCATCATAATATCATAATTCAATGCTAATTCAATCATAAATAAGTATTATCCACTTGATTTGAATCATACTTCAACACTACCCACAATGTGGGAAGAAACCCTAGTTAGCCTCGGGGTTTTTCTTCACAATTTGGGGAAATCTAGGGGCCTCTATGGGTGGGATAACTCATATATGAATAATCTAACATATCTTAGGTGAAGATTCTCCATGAATTTGAGTAGCAAAGGCAGCCCTTCAACCCTGGACTTCACCTTCTTCTTCTTTTTTCTAGAGAGAGCATTTTGGGTTTCTTTGTAGTGAGTTGAGAGAATGATTTAGTTGACTTAGTTTAGGGGTCTATTAGGCTTATATAGGTGGTTTAATAAATAACTAACTGACCTCAATTAACCCCAAGACCCCAACTTAAAACTAAAAACCAAAAATCTGCCCTCACCTACGAGACCCCACCCACAGACTGTGGGTTGGTCTACTGACTGTGCTTCACCTCCATAGGTGTAGGTTTGAAGCTCAAAATTGCAGGGAAAAATTTTCCTTGACCCACGACACCTTCACACGGGGTGTGGGTCCATCTACTAATCCTAGATTCCCTTTGTGGGAGGCTATTTTTGACAGCTTTTGGCGTTCTTTTGGGGGTCTCCTCAAGGACCCCTTGGGTGGTCCTTGGGGGGTCGTACCTTGATATTTAGCCCCTAAAACCCTCATTCTAAGTACGGGAATCATTTTTATGATTTTTAACCCTCATAGGAAACTCAAATTCTAACACAAGGCTCTAGAACTCCCTAGTTTAGTTCACTAGTTTCCGGGGCATAACCTTAGGCCATTTGAGCCCAAAGTAAATTTGGACGGGTCATGACCCAATTCAATTTATACTTCAAATCATTTTAATATCTCTAATTTCAACTCAATCCACTCATTTAACACCTCCAGGTATAATTTATAGGTGAGGTATTTAAGTGAATTATGCCAAAAATTTTAAGGAAAAACATATGACTTAAGCCCTAACTTAATAACCACATATGTCATTCTTATTGTAACACCCTTAAAATTTCTAAGCTAAGGCCCAAACTATTCTTTAATTACCTGTAAAATTGAATCGGGTGATCCTTAAGTTTCTCATTTATGTAAATGTCATTTCATAGGTGTTCAAATGGATTTGGATATGATTTAGGTCACAAGAACCCCCTAGCACAAAGTTGAGTTACAATCTTCATTGGATGTAACCCTAGATTATTCTTTCCTGGACGAACTCAGTCCATCACTATGATAGCCTTACATACCTGGGAAGAACAAAGTTCTTTGCAAAATCGATGAAATTCCAAGAACGATACAAAACCCTAGCTTTTCTCCTTAAATCCATGCTCTAAGACTTTGAAGTGTTAAAGAACTTTGTGCTAGGGGTCTTGTGCTAGCAATTGGGGACACTCAACCGACTCAAGGCTGAGGGTTTGAGGACCATATTAGAAGAGAAGAGATTGTCTACTAACAGTGTGGTGGACAGACATCCGGAAGTGTGGAACACTTTACGGTTCCACAAGTTTGAGGGTTTCACAAAACCCTGAGGCTCATACATTCCTACTTGGGTCTGGAATTTCTATTCGGCGAACAGAGAGTTCGTACCGAAGGGGAAGAAGAAGGCAACTGTCTTTAAGGCAGTTGACTTTGTGGTTGTTCAAGGCACGAAATTCAAGTGTAGATGTTCGAATATCTATGCAGAACTTGGGCTCTCAATGGACTTCATGCATGATTACACAGACTTGATCAAGAAAAAGACTTTGGAGGATCTTAAAGGTTGGTTGGCACCCCTCTTCTCCGATGTCACCCCGATGTGGATTGAGGCAGGTGCACCTATCGAGAAGAAGGACATGAACGTTGTTGTTAGATACTTGTTTGGGTTCATTAGTAGCACCATTATGCCATCACAGAATGATTCCATCATCCACCATTATAACGACCTGATTCCATCATTAGGGAAAAGCTAATGGAGAAAGAATTGGACAAAAAAGCCTTTTTTGTATTAACTTAAAATTTCCTAGCCTAGTACAAATTTGAATGAAATTGGAGTTAGAGAAGTCTAGGGAAATCTGGTAAAAATTTAGAGATCTAATAATGAATCTGATCACATGAGTGGATAGCTAAAACGTTAAGGAACCCATACGACTTTACGGAATCGAATTTGGGAAAGTAGAACTCCCGAAATTGTTCTTAGCGTGAGAGGGTAGTTTCTGAGTATCATGAGATGAAGGTGTGTTGTGAAATGGGGGTTTGAAACTCCTAAAATTGCCTATTGTTTCCATGCAAGCTGCCAAGGCGGGATTTTTCCCTCCAGGCTGGGGCCGTTGTGACAGGATGGGGCCGCCAAGCGGGACAGTCGCAAATTAAGTCAAAAATAAACACCAAAATCGTTATTTTCTACAAGTTTCATTTTTGAGAACTAGGAGATGACCCAGGAAATTTCTTGATCATTTTTCACCATTCATGAAGCTAAAGGTAAGGATTTTACTCCCCAAATCCATTTTTCAATCCGTAGAATGTAAATTCATGGGTAATTACTGTTGAGGAAGGGTTTTGGACTGAATTGGATGGTGGGAAAAAGCCCTAGCTGCACCGTAGGATCATGGGTTGGGTCTTGAGTTACTGGGTTTGTTATAATCTAGTTAATTAGACCTTTGATTGATGATCCTTGCATATATTAACTGTTTGTAGACCTAGAACAAGCGGGAAGAATCCAGAAAGGGAAGATTCAAATGCCTTAGGGGATTCAAGCTTGGATTCGAGGTAGGTGATGGTTATGATTTCATGTTTGTGTGATGTATGTTAGTAATTACTTCATTGTAATACATGTATGTATGCGGATGTTGCACTATTGATCACATCTAATGCAAATGAGTATGAATGAATGATTGTATGCCATGAATCAACACTTCATTGTATGATTATGAGAATGTACATTGTGATTGTGATTGTGGTTTGTTGAATGGATCGGGTGTTATGTTCCAACACACTAACTGGGATCGAATGTCACGTACCGACATATATATTGGAACGGGTGTCACATTTCGACACACTAACATGGATCGGGTGCCACATTCCAGTGCATATATGGTATCGGGTGTCACATCTGGCACACTAATTGGGATCAGGTACCACGTTCCGGTACACTAACAGTTTGGGTATGGGTTCCATGAGAGGACCATTGAATTGGGTTCCGTGAGAGGACCATTGAATTGTGATGTGTATCTAGTTGTGATTATTATGTTCATATCTAATGATGATTGATATTGGAAGACTGTATGTTGCTCTAAAATGATAACCAATGTTTATATATATTCTATACATGTCATATTTACCTTGTTGTGATTCTCATTTATGTTGTGCTTACTGGGATAGCCATGTGATCCTACCAATACACTGTGGTTGTGTACTGATACTGCACTTGCTCTTTCTTTGTTAAGTATAGGGAACCTTCAGGCGGCTACTGAAAGACCTCATTTAGATGACTTTTGAGCGTTACCAGATTCGAGGGTGAGCCAATTCTTTAAGGCTGCCATGGATCTCTCTTATTTAAGTCCACTCTTTTCGGACTTAGATTAGTTATTTAGATATTGTTATGTTTTAGCTTTTGGGATTGTATCCTTATTCCTTAGACACGTAAATTATTAAGAGTTTTGGTACAATGACTTTCACGTTATAGGGGTTGAATTTCCGCATTAGTTATGGTTCGTTGTTTTTGTTGAACCCTTGGAGTTTATGGGAACTCCATTTTTATTGTCATTTAAACCGGCTTCTGTATCTTTAAATGCCTTAGTTTTCATTAAAAAAATTAGTATGGGTTGTAGTAATGGTTCTCCCACCGAAGGATTAGTGTGGGTGTCAATCACGACAGTTAGGGTCGTGACAGCCACCCGAAGGCGGCATGTCTTGGTTCCATTATATCTAGGCAGAGGTTGAATTTAGGGTTGCGAATTGAGCAAGAGATGGCCATGAGGGCCAAATAGCACCAGACCTCACTTCCCTTCCCCGTACTAATTACTAAGTTGTGGCGACGGGCCCGAGTTCTGAGAGATGAGAAGACGAATGTGGAGGTGACACCCACCTCTTCTACTGACATCCGACATATTGAGTCTGAATACATGCGGGATGAGGCCGACAGAAGGAGTGCTGCACCGGTGAATACATCCTAAAAGGATGACGTTTATATGTTGTTGACTGAGGCAACAATACCCTCTCAGGATAGTGGGCCCATAGGTACATCTGGCTCTTCTGTTTCTAAAACTCCTAGTACTTCTCTTGCACCCCCTCCCACTAGTTCTGTTGATGTTACTACTGCCTCCCGACCCCCTATAACCCAGGCTATTCTTTATAATATGGGTCATTTAGCTCATTTTGCTGATGTGCGTGCCTTTCGGGTTGAGGATGTTATACCTGGGCTGATAGAGTGGGTGAATATTACTTCTTTGGCCCCATTAGGGCTGAGATGAATGAGCAGAGAGAGTTGATTGAGGGCCAATAGTTGGCCTTGGTTTCCCTTCCAGTTAGAGTTGAGGCATGTGAGCAGAGTCAGGGTGTTGTTGATGTTGTAATGGCCTTGAAGGCCGATATTATTGGGTTGAGAAAGGATGTGGACCAGCTGAAGTCCACGGACTTGACGATGCTATTTTGGACTGTGGAGATTCCTGAGATGTCGAGCACTGACATTACAACTTGTTATGAGGTTCCTCCAGCTACTACTACCGGAGATGATGCTAGAGTTGATGAGGCAGATGTTGAGTCTGAGGCAGACACAGATGAGGGGCAGCTCGGGGTTAGAGATGAGGTTGTCTTTGATGACTTGGCAGACATAGAGGGAGCCATGGTGGATATAGTTGTGCAGGCCTCCTTGAGGGACATTTCTATGGTGGGCTCCAATGGAGCCAAGGATGTTGATATGTCGGGCACTGATGCCTAGACAGAGGGAGTTGCCGACATGCAGACTTCACCCAGGCCTAGCCTGGCATAATGACTCTTTGCCTCCCTTTCTGTTATTTTTAGACTATTTTTATTATCTCTTTGCATTTGAGGACAACAGCTATTTTTGTTGGTGGGGTGAGGTATTTCCATACCCACCTCTTTTGGGCTGTTTTTGTTTTGTAAACATTGTATTTTTGGGTTTTGTGAATGTTGGATCTGACTTTTGGTTTATATATATGTATCATGATTTTTTATTAATATTGGTCCATTGTTTCGAATTACAAATGGTTTTGAACAAATTTTAAAAATTGCCACATCTTGTTGTGTGAATGTGTGGTTGTTTTCTTGCAACTTTGAGTGTCGGTTTTCATCAAAACCGATGACTTGAATAGTGCTATTGCTTGAACGACAAGTGTGTGCAAGTCGAATTAGGCGAATTGAGTTGCATAAGTCATATGTGAACTTATAGCATTTTATTGTGACTATGCGATTGGTTGAGTGGAACTCTTGTGATAACCATTGCACATTTGATATAATGGTTAAGTCTTGTTTTGATAATTGTGTTGGATGCCATGTGATGAGTCCACAAATTGGACTCATTTAGGGCTACGATTTGATAGGATTAGTGTCCTCAAATGCATATTTTGTCTCAAAAACTGATAAAATACCTTGAGTTTCAGGTATTTAGACTTGGAGACAAAGGCATGGACACAATTGAGCAAAAAGGAACAGAGGAAGCTGAAAGAACGGAGAAATGAAGATCCGCGGATCGCCAAAGCCATTCGGCGTGACGCCAAATGATGTCACCTCGCCTTTTGTTCTAGGGTGCTGAGCCCTGAAAGAACGGATCAAATCGGCGATGAAAAGGAGCAGTAAGCGTGTCGTCGAGTAGTTCCGCGAAGCAGTACTATGTCGCCCAATGATCCAAAACACGACGATGTTGAATTATAGAACAAGACGGCGATGAAACCTACCAAAGGGCGGATCGCCGAGTTGATCGGCGATCTTGACTAATGACGCTGAATAATCCGTTGCAGCACAAATTTTTGAAAACTATAAATACTCGTTGAGAGTTGTAGCTTAATCATCAGATTCTTCATATAGAATATTTAACATAGACTTTTGAGTTCTAAGTTTGGAGAGGGTTTTGAAGAACTTGAAGATTTAAAAGAGGGTTTCAACTCCAAGAATTTGGGCTTGGGTCTTGTGGATTCTTCATTCTTTACTTGTTTTGAGACTTAAATCTTCATACCCATTTGAATGCAAACTCATTTTGGTATAAATTTCTATCTCTGTTACATGTATAGTTAAAACCCCAATTCTTGGGGTGTGATTTTGTGAATATGGGTTAGATTATCTGTTGGGTCTTGCTATTGATGGTTTATTTGTTGTGTAAATATGATTTCGTTAAGCATTTTTGGTGGAACTTAATGAAATTGTAGTTGCAAATACGATTTCACCGTTGTGTTTTCAGCTTGCTCGAGAGAGAGGTCGTAAAACTAAGACTACTAAATTAATGGCAGGTGAGAGTGGGTCGACATGAGGTTTAGCTCGAGAGAGTGAACCCTAGTCTTTCTCCCACACACTCAAGTTGAGAGAGTGAGTGGGCTAAGGCGGAGGCTGTTCTTCATGAGGCAAGTGGGTGTCCGAGAGGAACCCATTTGATTCAGGGTAAGTTGCTCGAGAGAGAATTTACCCCCACTATAGTCTAGCCTAGTCACAAATATTCAATGGGTTTATTATCAAAAGCATGTACCCAATAGTTTAGTTTACCCCGTATTCCTATCACATCCCAAGAATCTCGTCTCCTTGATTAGTACTTTTTGTATTTTTGTTGTTTTTGCTTACTTGTGACAAACCCCATTTGTCAATTGACACTTGCGTCACCACTTTGATTTATAATATTTTTAATCAACAATATTTTTAGCTATGACTAATTAGAACTTGATTTTATTTTTCTATTAATTCTCAAACCCACTCCCTTGGGACTCGACCCCAACCCTTGGTTGGGTTACTTTGCTATTGTACGATCGTAGACACTTGCATTGGAAGTTGTGTCTTCATTACGCAAACATCAAAATGGCACCGCTGCCGGGGAGTGATATTATTTGAGAATTCTTAGATTAGTAGAATTTTTGTTCTTCTTAGTGTTAGTTTACTCACTTAATCTTTAGTTTTGTTTTGTTTGCTTCTGTGAATATTTCAGAAAGCAGGAGTGTTAACAGTAGCAACGGTAGCCAGGTGGGCCACCAAGACGACATCGGAAATCTCAATGATGTCCAAGAGCCCAACATTAATGACCCCCATCTCATGGGAGGTATTGGGGCCATCCGTTTACCTCCAACAGAGGGAAATGCAGTGTTCCAAATAACGAGCACTATGTTGCAACTAAAGGGACTTTTCAGTGGATTGGCTCATGAGGATCCTCACGAACATCTTTGAAACTTCATGGATGTGTTCGGACAATTTTCTTTCAAAACCATCTCTCAGGAGTCAGTTCGGTTAAGGCTATTCCCTTTCTCGTTGATGGGAGAGGCGTGCAATTGGCTGGCGGAATTGCCTCGCGAATCCATCACTTCTTGGGAGGAATTGGTAACCGTATTTAATGTGCAATTTTTCCTTCCTTCGAAGATGATGACTCTTCGCGATAGTATCCAAAGATTTAAGCGTCTGGAAGGAGAGCCCCTGCACGAAACTTGGCTACAGTTCAAAAAGTTGGTGCTTCAATGACCAACCCATGGTTCGCCTGATAATGTGTTGCTTCAGTACTTTTACCGGAGTTTGAACTCGGTGAAGAAAGGGGTCGCTGACCAACTTTCGCCTGGAGGCTTAATGCAGCATCCATATGTAGTAGCAGCCCAACTTTTAGATGGCATGACAATCATCAACAGAGCGTGATACACTCGCGAGGACCAAGTGTCTCCTCTCACCTTCAAACTATCTAAGGAGCAGATTGAAAAAGATCATGAGAGAGACCCAAACATGGTCAAGATCATGACACAACTTGACATTTTATCAAAAAATGTCATGGGGGCTAGTGCATGTGGTGTCAATGTTGTGGGGGTCGGGTGTGCAAATCCTGAGGAGATGAAGTTTGAAGCCTCGTATAACAAGAAGGTAATTTTCTAGCCAACCAAGCCGGTGGCTATCGTTCAAACTACTTAAGGAAAGGTGGTAACCAAGGTTGGGCTAGAGACGAAGGCTGGAAAGATCGAGATCGTGAATGGAGGGACCGACATTCAAATTGGAAGGATGGGGAGAAGGATAGATATGAGCCTCCCCATGAGTGCCAAAAGCCCAAGGATTCGAAAGGTGGTAGGTCTGAGGATATGCTCTCACGTATTCTCAACAAAGTTGAGGGGTCAGACAAAATGTTAAAACGCATGAAAGAAGATGTGTCCACCCTTAGCCAGACCGTCACCTCCCATTTAGTTTTGATCAAGCAGTTAGAGACCCATATAGGTCATATCTCGTCTCTCCTTAATCCGAGACAACAATGGGGTTTGCCTAGTGACACTTTGGTCAACCCCAAAAATGAGGTCTGAAGGTGGACTTGCGTCGTGCCACGACATTAACTAAGGCGTTGTTTGGTAGGCAACCCAAAACCCTTTATTGTTTTATATTGCTTTAATAAAATAATGGTGTGTTAATTGTGCAGGAAGAAGTGTGGGAAGCATTTGGAAAGAAAGAGATTGGCGAGGGAAATGTCGGTTGATGAGTCGCCAAAGTATTAGGCGACCCGACTCACACCGTCATTTAATCCAACCCAGCTTGGGTTTGGGGACTGTAAAACTCGATGGTCCCAAAGAAACAGTTGGCGAGACACTGATCAGCTCGACGACCTTGATTTGTATCACCGTTTGGATCCCCACATTAACTGGGTGATTCTGTAAAACTCGGCGAGAAAGGTGATTGTTCGGCGTGACGTCGAATGGTTCGACGCTCACGACTAATGTCGCTTAGTGGGAAAGAACTGGATGGTTTTTCAAGCTAAAGGTTTAAAAGTTTCAATTTCCTATGCTCTCCCTCATTTTCAAACTTTGCAAACTCGCACCTAGTTTTATTCTCAATATCGCTGCATCTCTATTGTGTTTTGGTTATTAAATTGTGCTTGGATCTGGAATGCGTTGCCGCCTAGCATCTCAGTAGCACCTTAATCAGCATCCAAGGGTGGTTTCCGAGCCCTACTTTCCTTTTATCAAAAGGTGTGCTCAAATGCGATGACATTACTTTGATGATGTGTACTCGTCCTTTATGGTAGGATTAAATTTTTTGTTTACATGCTTTGATTCGATAATATTGACCGTACTGAGTTAAATAGTTAATTCCTAAAAATTGTGCCTTATAATGGATGAGAAATCATGGGTTATTCATAAGTGTCGCTGGGTTTGAGCCTAATTTGTCTATTGCATGTTTTGATTTTGCTTTCAGGGGTTGCGGGGTTGAATTCGGGAATTTGGGTCGAAAATAGGCACGTTGGGTCATTTGGCGAGCTGGGTCGAGCTCGCCGAACCCCTCAGTGGTTCTCCTAAAGTCCCATCTCACCTTCAATTCAATGTTAAATGTGATGTTGAATTATTTTAACTTTTGGCGAGAAGCATGATGTCGCCAAACGAATTCGGCGCCTCGCCGAAAGGCTTCTTGTTCGCCCTTTGTCTGCACCTTTGTATTCTATGTGCACTGCACTCGGCGCACCACATAAGTAGTTGAGCGCTTCGCCAACTAGTTCGGTGAAATGATTCTGAAATTGAACGGCCTTGGTTTTGTCTGAATACTTTCTAACTTTTTTCTCAAAGCTTTGCAGAAATGGCTAGACTGAAAGTAGCTGGAAGAGATATGCCACCCCGACAAACAAGAGCGAAAAATTTCAGGAAAAATAAAAAGGCAATAGATCTTCCCAAAACGGATAATGAGGTAAGAAGCCCAGTAGAAGCAAGAGAACAAATCCTCGAGACCCCACTACTCCCTCGTGGAGACATGGATTCTTCACAGCTATGCACTCCTTTTTGGCGGCTCATGACTTGGACAATCTCAGTAAGTCAGTTGTCACTGAATCTTCTGAAGAGGCTCCCGGGACCATTATCAAATTCCAGGCTGACACATCAAGCACTGATTCCCAGAGAGATGGAGCGACCGATTAGCCAGGATCCCCTCTTTACCTCCCTCTCTATCTTTCTTTATTTTACATTTTAGATTCTATGTTATTTGCATTTGAAGACAAATTGCTTTTATTTGTGGTGGGATGAGGCCCACTTTTGTGTATTGTTTGTGACTCGTGTTTTTTATGTATATATTTGGGTTGTTCAGTTTAAATTGTGTTTACACTACTTTCTGTGGATGTTTGAGCTTGTGGCTCCTTTTATTTTAAATTGCAAAATGATTTTTGACAAGTCCGAAAATTTTTGCCGCCTCTCGAGTGTTGAATGTGGCAGTTCTCTTGCAAAATTTGAGTCTCGGTTCTGATCAATACCGATTACTTGAATAGTGCTCTCAATCAAACGAACATGAATGCGCGACTACGATGAGGCCAAATGAAGTTGCATAGACAATATGTAAACTCTTTGCATCTCGTTATGACTAGCCTAGTATCGAATTGAGTGTCTTGTGATGATCATTGCACATTAGCGAAAGTGTGGAGTCTTGTTTAACTTATAGTGTCAATGCCTTGTGTGATGAACTTACATGTGAACTATGCATGATGGATCCTAGAATTTGCCCCGTTGGTCCATCAACTAAGTGATGCTATCTCTTGATATGATTTTAGGCAACTTCTAAGAGTGTGAGCCAATTTGACATATACCTATTTTGTGGCCTACCTTGTCAGTGTGTGTGAACCCCTTTTGAACACCCCTTGAGCCTTACCTTTCTTTAAAAGAAACTTGATGAAAACAATGACCTTTCTTTATCCATTAGCCATAATCCTCATGAAGTTGTGTTTAGTTGAATAGCCAACTTAGGTGAAAAGTCTGAGTTGGGGGTGTGGTGAAAAGATAAGGGCAAGTCAAAAAGTGCAAGGAAAGTCTCCTCTTACCCATGGTTTTGAGAAAAATGGAACCCCTCCATAGAAAAAAAATAAAAAATAAAAAAAAATAGAAGAAAAAGAATGAAAAAGAAAGTTGTGGAATAAAGTACAAAAGAAATGGGGTTTCCAAACAATTCATTGAAAGTGAATAATAGGATGACTTATGAGCATTAAAGAAAATGATGAAGGAACAGGAAAGGAAGTGTTGTAAGTACCACATCTCATGAGGATAAAAGTCACTAAGCCTAAATGACCATACCTTTGCACTCAACCCAGTTACAAGCCTTGAAAAGACATTTTTTATCTTGACTGAGTTGAAGCAAGTGTTGATTGGAAAATACGGGCAAACCTATGGGTGAAATTATGCATTGTGTTCTTCTTTGTGAGTGTGAGTGTTGCCTCTGATTTCAAAGCTTTAAACGGTGAATTATTGTGTCAATATGGAATCATTCTTTGTGTGAGGGCATTTGAACACTTTGGTTGAGCTTGAACTTGCATTTGAAACAAGTATTGTGAGCATGAGATTCTTTGATATTGGTGAGTCACAACTTGAATCTTTGAGTGCACATTTGATCTTTGCATAAGTAAATTGAGTCTTGTTGTGTGCATTCATGATTGAATCTTGTGTAGCACTGTGAGAGATACCCTTTTTGAATGGCTGAACTTGAATTCACTTGAGGACAAGAAAAAGTTTTAAGCTAGGGATGTTGATGAGTCCATAAATTGGACTCATTTAGGGCTACGATTTGATAGGATTAGTGTCCTCAAATGCATATTTTGTCTCAAAAACTGATAAAATACCTTGAGTTTCAGGTATTTAGACTTGGAGACAAAGGCATGGACACAATTGAGCAAAAAGGAACAGAGGACGCTGAAAGAAAAGAGAAATGAAGATCCGCGGATCGCCGAAGCCATTCGGTGTGTCGCCAAATGATCTCACCTCGCCTTTTGTTCCAATGTGCTGAGCCCTGAAAGAACGGTTCAAATTGGCGGTGAAAATGAGTAGCCGGTGTGTCACCGATCAGTTCCGCGAAGCAGTACTATATCGCCCAATGATCCAAAACACGACAATGTTGAAGAATAGAGCAAGACGACGATGAAACCTACCAAAGGGCGGATCGCCGAGCTGATCGCTCGGCGATCTCGACTAACGATGCCAAATGATCCACTGTAGCACAAATTTTGAAAACTATAAATACTCGTTGAGAGTTGTAGCTTAATCATCAGATTTTTAACATAGACTTTTGAGTTCTAAGTTTGGAGAGGGTTTTGAAGAACTTGAAGATTCAAAAGGGTTCCAAGAATTTGGACTTGGGTCTAATGGATTCTTCATTCTTTGCTTATTTTGAGACTTAAATCATCATACTCATTTGAATGCAAACTCATTTTGGTAGAAATTTCTATCTCTTTTACATGTCTAGCTAAAACCACAATTTTTGGGGTGTGATTTTGTGAATATGGGTTAGATTATCTCTTAGGTCTTGCTATTGATTGTTTATTTGTTGTCTAAATGTGATTTCGTTTACTATTTTTGGTGGAACTTAATGAAATTGTAGTTGCAAATACGATTTCACCTTTGTGTTTTCGACTTGTTTGAGAGAGAGGTCGTAAAACTAAAACTACTAAATTGATGGCAGGTGAAAGTGGGTCGACGTGAGGTTTTGCTCGAGAGAGTGAACCCTAGTCCTTCTCCCACACACTCAGCTCAAGAGAGTGAGTGGATTAAGGAACCCATTTGATTCGGAGTAAGTTGCTCGAGAGAGAATTTACCCCCACTATAGTCTAGCCTAGTCACAAATATTCAACTGGTTTATTATCAAAAGCATGTACCCAATAGTTTAGTTTACCCCGTATTCCTATCACATCCCAAGAATCACGTCTCCTTGATCAGTACATTTTGTATTTTTGTTGTTTTTGCTTACTTGTGACAAACCCCATTTGTTAATTGACGCTTGCATCACCCCTTTGATTTATAATGTTTTTAATCAATAATATTTTTAGCTATGACTAATTAGAACTTAATTTTATTTTTCTATGAATTCTCAAGCCCACTACCTTGGGACTCGACCCCAACCCTTGGTTGGGTTCCTTTATTATTGTACGATCGTAGACACTTGCATTGGAAGTTGTTTCTTGATTACGCAAACATCACCATGTGTGGTGAAATTGACTTGTAATGCATGCTTAATTATACCTAGAACTTGCTCCGTTGGTCCGATTGGCTAATGTGAGTGAATGATAGAGATGATCTTAGGCATAATTTGTGAAGAGTAAACCAATTTTGCCATTATACCCTTTTGTGCCCACCTTGTGAGAGTGTGAACCTAGCTTGGCACCATTTGAGCCTATCATTTTCATTGGAAGAACCTTGAACGCAAGTGACCCCTTTTCTTTCCCACCTATAATCTTCATGAGGCATTGGTTGTTATAAATAACCAACTTAAGCTAAAAGCCTAAGTTGGGGGTATGGTGAAAAAGGAGGTAAATCAAGACGTTTGAGAAATCCCCCCTTTTTTGAAAGTTCTTGTTGAAAAAAAAATGGAACCCCTCCATACAAAAAAGGAGAAAAAAGAGAGAAGAAGAAAAAAAGATGAAAAATATTGTGGAAATAAAGTGTGTGAAATGAGCAAGGAAATGGGGTATCCTATAAGTTGTGCTTAAATGAATGGGGTGTGACTTTTGAGAATCAAAAAGTGTTGTAAGAGAAGGTGAAAGAATGGAATGCAGGTCATGCTTCTTTAAGGTAGTAGTCACTAAACCTTAATGATCATATCATTACCCTCAGCACCATTACAAGCCTTGAAAGACCTTTTGTGATCTTGAATGAGCTTATTATCTTGTTGATTGGAAAATACGGGCAAGCATATGGGGAAGGATCATGCATGAGTTGGTTTTTGAGAGAGTGAGAGTTGTTTTTGATTCCGAATTCTTAAAGTTGATCAGCTTTGTGTGAGCATTGAATCGTTTTTTTTTGTGTGAGGGCATCCAAATGCTTTTGTTGAACTTGAACTTGCATTTGAAGCAAGCATTGTGAGTTTTAGTTATTTGATGATGGTTAGTCACAATTTGAAACTTAGAGTGCACAATTGAACATTGCATGTGTAGTTTGAACCTCTTGTATACATGTATGTTGAGTCTTGAGTAGCACTGTTTGTAGACATCCTTATTGAACTAATTGATCTTGAGTTTTACTTGAGGACAAGCAAAAGTTTAAATTGGGGGTGTTAATGAGTCCTAGATTTTAACTCATTTAGAGCTTGGTTTTCATAGTTTATTGTCCTCAAATGCCTAATATATGCTCTTAACTAATGTTAAAGTGTTGATTCACAGCAATAAAGGCAAAGGAGAAAGGCAAGGACACTATCGGGAAAAAAGGACTAAAAAGATGAAAAAGGTTGAAGATAACAAAAGCTGAGAATCGCTAAAGCCACTCGATGACTCGCTCAGTGGCACTTCAGCCAGCCTAAAGTTCCAAACTACCAGCCTTAGGGAAAACGAACACTTGGCGATGAATTTGGACCTTCGGCGGACCGCCGACTGGATTAGCGACACATTCTAGATCGCCTAAAGTTAAAGAGCCTTGAGGATAAAAGCCAAGGAAGACCGACAATGAGATGGAGCGATTGGCGCGTCGCCGACCTAGCAACACCCGACTTACCTCGCCTAATGTTCCTTGCAGTCAAAATTTGGGAAAATATAAATTGAATTTTAAAAAGAGTTTTAAGTAGTCCTGATTTTATTTTCTAAGTGCAGTTTTAGTTTTCTTCCATTTTTTAGGGTTCTTTGAGTATTTCTCCATTCGAGAACAACTTTGAAGGATTTTTTCAAGTAGATCTGAAGTGGGTCTTTGATTTTTAGCACTTTGGATCATTTTAAAGACTTGGGTTACAATACCCAGACCATGGAGAATGTTTTTGGTATTGATTTCTATCTTTTTATGATGCTTGACTAAAACCTCAATTTTTGGGGTGTGATCATGTGATAATTTGTCTAATTTGCTTATGGCTATTGTTGTTTGATAATGTAAATGTTGTTTCAATGTTGGTTGGATTGATAGCTGAGTAGAAATTTATAAATTGTAGTTGCAAATACAATTTTAGCTTAGTGTTTTGAGCTTGCTCGAGAGAGGGGTTTTGAAACTAAGTGTCACGACCCAAGCCTAGGGCCTAGACGTGACATGGCGAATGAGGAACCCGAAGGAACCCCAAACAAGCCTCTCAAACTTGTCATCACACTTCATCGGTCCCGGAAGTACATTCAACATTAATTAACGGGAAATAGGGACTAAGGGCAAACCATTTCAAAATGACATCATAGAACAAGAGTCAAGCTCATTTACAAAATACTTGTCCAATGCACACCTCTACATATATAGATAGGATGGGGGCCATGACATATTACCGGCTCCCCTCATAGTTAAAATACAATTGCAAGCTAAAGTCTCAAAACATAGGAGTAGGAAACATAACATAGCCCTCGAATCATTGAGGACTCACCAACAAACTCGGATAAGCGTCGTACTAGCCACGTGAATGGAGAGAAGGATCAAGAGTAGCTCCGGTCCCTACATGGTGACATCATGTAGGCAAAATATGCGTTAGTACTTGGAATGTACT
>JAJOOE010002432.1:0-74421 GCA_036250405.1 Solanum raphanifolium
AACCCTATATTTGATACCAGTCTTAGGATTGAAACTAAATTAATTCTAAACTTGAAATCTACAGTTGATGAAGGAAATAGTTTCTACCGGACATAATCTTAGAAAATGATAAGCGTCATTTAAGTAGGTGTTTTTTGACCTCATTTTTTATTTTCAGTATTCGATTTAAAACTGATTATAAATTCATTTCTAAAATTGAGATAGTTAATGGATGGCGAAGATAGTTACTACCCATCATGAGTACGTATATTTTATTCTATATTCCGTATTGCTTTAAAGAAATCACATTTTCTAAATTATAGAGCTCAAATTTAAAATTATCACAGTGTTATACACCAACAATTAGAAGAATAAACTTACAATATTACAAAGGAAAAAATATGGGATAAAGTTAATATAAACAAAAAGTAGGTGTCACAATCAGAGTCTACACTCTGGATGTAGCCGGCACTCGAAGACCATTGTTGGTCCCCAAGGGAACCCGCATCCTGACTGACTACAAGTAGAAGACTAACTCAAGCATACAAAAGATTAAAAACTGAATAAAATTCATTGAACTCAATTACAAATATTTAACTCAAATGAATAACTCTGAATAAAAATAATATATTTAACTCGCCATAACATAGGCAACTTAAGACTTCGAAACATTTAGCAACATAAATGAAATAGACTTCTCAAACTCTACTGTCTATCTATGAAACCTCTAACTGACAAAGATGGAAGTCGGGACAAAAGTCATGACATCCTAACACAACTGATATAACTGAAAGTACAAGTGGAACCCTCCGGAAGCAAAGAGGGTCACCATAGCCAAATCGAACTGCATGTGATATCAACGAAGCATCTGTTGACGATCCTAAATACATGTATCTGCATCATTTCATGATGCAGGAAAAATGGCTCAGTACGTGGAATGTACGAGCATGCAAGGGAAATTCCAAAGCATAAACATAAGATTGAACTAGTGGAATAGAAACATACTTACCTCTTCTCAACTCGCTCAGCTTGACTCAACTTAAAGAAACATAGTTCAATTTAACTCAGAGAAAATAGGGCTCAATTCAATAATAGGATATTCAATTCAGTGAAATAAGGCTCAACTCAATTATAAGACACTCGACTCTGGGTATAACTCAAACTCTGGATACTCAACTCAATATAAAGCAACAATAATAGATGTAGTATATGGAAAACTTTTAAAACAGTAGAAAAAAACTCAATGTACTTAAGAATAAAATATACTCAGTGTGTATGCAACGATACAAAATAAACTATGTTTGTATATGAAAATACAAAATAAACTTTGTGTATATAAGAATACAAAATATCTGAGTGGGAGTTTCTCTAACCGACAACCGTCACTATGAGCTATGTGATGATACATCGTCTTGCCTCACGCTGCCAGGGCCATCCTATACCTTGCCGGGGGTATAGAACCTAACTACTAATTGGATGCTATAGTCTATGCTAAAAGCATTAAGGAATCATCTAAAAAGTATGACCTTTTTCTACCCATGTTGGTTACATGGTTTATGGAGACTTTAAATTATCTGAACTCAAACTCGTCCCCATACTGGTGTTCAATACTACTCCCAAAATGTAACTAGCTCATATGTTTAAAGAAACATAACTCTTTCTGTTGTTTGAGATTATTACTCAAAATCTAGCTCAAAAGCTATTCCGAAAATCGGTGCTTCCTTTCTTGTTTAAATGTGAAAACATTTACTCTTTGGGAATACTTAGATCCCATATAATCTTTGAAAAAAATCATGAGCTCGGCTTTACTCTTTCTCAAGCTCAATGCTCAAGTCTTTAAAACAAATTTTGAAACAATTTGTAAAAAGACTTCTTAAAAAAGGGTTCATGCCGAATTATGGACGTGAACGACTCAATTCAATGTTTTCAATAACCATAGATAGAACTCAATAGTCGGAACTCAACAACTCAAAACTCAAGAACTTCAATGATACTACTCATCTCAAGAATGTTCAACTCATAGGATTCATACAGAAGTATGGGCATGAACAACTCAACTGATGGACTCCATGGGTAATATGTAATAGTCCCATGATTAGGAATACAATTTCAAAAGGGATTAGGAACTCAATACTTAACACTTAGAACTTGAAGATACTACTCCTCTCAAATATGCTCAAATTATGAAGTTCATGTGGAATTTATGGGTATGAACGACTTGACTCGAGGGTCTAAATAACAATATGAAATTCATGTATACGACTCTTCTCATTCTCATACTTACTTCCTCAAAACATAGCTCAAACCGATAGTTGATCTCAAAGGATTTCACAATTGAACTCAAAGACTTTCTTGAACTCTACTTTTAACTCTCTCTTTAATTTAAATTATGAATTCAAGAGTTATGATTCATGATATTAAGGATCTTAATGATAGTGTAGACTCATGAATATATTCTCCTCACTCTCATGCTCACTTACTTGAGGCTTGAAACAAGTTATTAGAATTTGTAGAAGACTCCTCAAAAAGACTCAAAGAACTCTCAAGACTTGGCTCTTAATGCTAACTTTAATTTGAGTTATGAATTCAAGGTTATGATTTGTGATATGAAGGATATTGTGATGATTAAAAGAGTTTTAAATAGTTAATCATGAGAAACAGTTGAAAAACACTGTCTGGGGAACAAGTCTGTGATGCGGAGATGAATTATAATGTTTGGTTGAAATGATTTTTGAAATAGTGGAGTCCGCGTTCTCTCCGTGAAGTGGAGAGAAAAGTTTCACTTCTGAGGAACAGGTCCGCGATGTCCGCGTTGCGGTCCTAGTACCTATTTTTTGTCTGACTTTTTCTTCCTCATTTTCTAACCCTAATTCGCCTATATTGAATTCTTTCACTCAATTTCTCTTTAGATTCAGATACCCAACACATATACATAAGAATCTACTCATAAATTACTTTTAAATCGACACAATTTCCTCAAGAACTCAACAATACCACCCTAACTCAAGAACGAAATCCAATTTCAAGAACACTATTCAAGATCATCAAACTTTCAACTTTCTAGAACGAATATCACTGAAATAAACATGATTGGTATGTGGGTGAACGAACCCAACGCTATGTGAACTTACATACCTCTTAGGGATTAAAACCTTTGCAAAATTTGAAATCAAATCCTCAAGAACTCGACGAAATCTTGGCCTTTCTCCTTTTTTCTCCTCTTTTCTCTTCTTGAACTCTTTTCTAAAACCCTAGCATGAATTAGGATTTGTGTAAACTAAACCAAAGTAGCTTAGACCCCTATTTAATTACTAAAAACGAAATAAATCTGATAGGGTAAGGAAAAGATCACATAACCCCTCTTAAATCCGGGCAACTTTCCTTAAATTGACAACCCGACTTCCAACGAGCATGTCTCCCTCATACGAGCTCAAAATTTAGCAAACTTGGTGGCATTGGAAAGAGAATTCCAAGACATTTCATTTGATATCTTGTAGCCCACCTAAATCATCATGTACTGAAGGTTATGATCGTTTGAAGTTGACCCAAAACTTAAAGGAACTTAGGAATGACTTGAATGAATTCTCTTTAAATCTTTTTGGAACTCAAGGTGATATATCTAGTGACCTAACCTTAATATTTAAGAAATTTTAAAATCCTTGGTAAAATCTTAGTCACCACGAAGGATGGTTCGAGTCTTAGTTCAAAAATTTTCTGGGATGTTACAATATCTCCCCTTTAGGATCATTCGTCCTTGAATGACGACTGAACTGGGTATGGAATGTGGTTGCTCTTACTATATTCAAGCTTAACCTAAGTCATTAGGTTCGGGTTCTATACCTCTCTATAGGGAATCTCATCCGAAGACTATTTTTCTTTACCATCACATGGGGCTCATATAAAGAACCACCTAATGTTTAAAAATAGAACATTCAAGCTTTTTACTCTAACAACTCCATTACTAAAAGGCCCTCTGAAAGGATATCTCCCATACTCTTTGGAACTCATTACTATCTTACACTTAAGCACTTGACTTGATTTCTCATCTTGTCATCTCCCCCCTTAGGTCTAAAGTTGACACTTGAAAGCTATAGACCTATTTCATCATCTCTAACTAGTCTACATCCTCTTTTACTCCAACACTTGGGAGAAGTTTATTTCATGACTATCGAACTCTCAATAAGCAGGTACTAAGACCTCTTTATACGGTGTTTCTCTGAACCTCTTCTGATTACAAACCGTCTCGGTACACCTCTTAATGCTCTTGTTACTCTTGTGACTCAGCCACAGTTTACTGCTATTATCTAAAGGTTAGGGTCTCTCACTTGTACCACTCATATTTAGTGCAGCTAATATCTCAATTTCTCACCTACTCTATGTCAAGTCTACAAGATCAAATCTCAAGACTAACATTATCACTCTCATGTTGTATTTCTTTTGATCATGACACTCATCTCAAATTCCAGCTTAATGTTTATTACTATACCCGAATATCAATACGATTTCTCGCCTACTATACTATACCTCATTACTTAGTCAATTTTGTAACCTTCTGAACATCATAACTCTCTCAACAAGTCATAAGTCTAGCTTAGATCTATTGCTTCATGAATACTTTGTTCTTCTAATCAAAACATACACTTGGTCATTACTAACATAATGGAACTTCATCACAACTCCTTTCTAGCTACAACACACTCTACCTCCTATAATGAAATTGTAACACCCCAGAAATATTTTGAGCTGAGACTCGAACCATCCTTCGTAGTGAGTAAGTTTTTACCAAGGAATTTAATTTTCCTAAGTGTTAAGGTCACTAGATGTACCACCTTGAGTTCCAAGAAGAACTAAAGAGAGTTCATTCAAGTCATTCCTAAGTTTTTCTTAAGTTTTGGGTCAACTTCAAATGACCATAACTCTTAGTACAGGATGAGTTAAATAAGCTATAAGATAAATAAATTAAAGCCCTTTGAGTCTTACTTCCAACACCACCGATTTTGCTAAATTTCAAACTTTGAGTGAAAAGTTATGACTGATTTACTAACGACGCACAAACCTGGAAGCAGCTCCGCAATGGCTCCGCGTAACGGAGCCAATACGGACCTCACTGCCTGGTGAAAAATTATTCCGACTCCCAGCTCATTTTATTTATTTCTTTAAGGGTATTTTAGTCCTAAAAACCCTTAGGAGGTCCTCTAATTACCCTAAACGAGTAGAAAAATCAATTTTCATACATCAAACCCTCTCATCCACTCTAAAAATTCTAACACTCAAGGAATTCAAGAAAACGCTAAGGCTAGGGTTCTTCTTCCAAGATTTTCCGGCAAGTTTCTTCAAGAAGATGGTTCTTTCAGGTATGTAAGCTTTCATAGTGTAGGGTTTGTTCACCCTCACGCCAATCATGTTTAATTCTATCCTTGAATTCGTGTTTGAGATTGAATTATTAAGTTCTTGAGTTTTAGCCATTATTGAATATCTTTGAGTTCTTGAGGTGTGAGTTTTTCAAGCGGGTTGAGTCCTTTGATAGATTTTATATGGTTTTCATTGAAATCGTTCTAGGTTTGTGAATTTTTGTGAACTTGGTCGATAAAACTACTTTGAGTGCGAGTTGAGTCGAGTTTGAGAGAGGAAGAAAAGATCGGGCAGATAATTGCACCTAGGTCTGCCTCGCGGAGGTGCTTAAGTTTTCAACATCTAGTTGGTCACCCCCCTCTCCGAGTCTCGGAGAGGATATGAAGTCCTCTGCCTCAAAAATATTTTAGCAACCAACAATTTAATTCCATCTCCGCGTCGCACCGGTGTTCTTTAATTTGGGTGTTCGCCCGTTCTTGTGACCAACTATCTTAACCCTCCTAAATCATTGAGAGGTCCTACATTCCAAAGAGTAACCCTTGAATCCATAATTCAAATTCATGGTGGAATTAAAAGTTAAGTCTTGAGAGTTATGTCGAATATTTTAAGAAAGTCCCTTTGAGTCTTTTTGAGGAGGCTTCTACAACATCTAACAACTTGTTTCAAGACTAGAGCAAGTGAGTATGAGAATGAGGAGAGTATATTCATGAGTCAACATTATCATCACGAGATGCTTCATATCATGAACCATAACTCTTGAATTGATAATTCACATTCAAGAGAGAGTTAAGAGTAGAGTTTAAGAAAGTCTTTGAGTTCAATTGTTAATCCTTTGAGATCCACCTCGATTTGAATTATGTTTTGAGTAAGTATGTATGAGAATGAGAAGAGTCGTATACATTAGTTCCTTATTGATATTTTGACCCTTGAGTCGAGTCGTTGATGCCCATAACTTCCGCATGAACTCCATCAGTTGAGTACCTTTGAGAGGAGTAGTATCTTCAAGTTCTAAGTCTTGAGTTTTTAGTTCCTAATCCCCTCTGAGATTATAGTTATAATCATGGGACTATTTAATTTTACCCATGAAGTCCTTTATTTGAACTATTTATGCCCATAATTCCGATTGAACCCTATAAGTCGAACAGTCTTGAGATGAGAAGTATCATTGACTCATTGAGTTATGGAGTTGTTGAGTTCCAAGTATTGAGTTCAATGCATAGTTATTTAAAACCTTGAATTGAGTCGTTCACGTCCATAATTCGGCATGAACCCTATTTTAAGAAGTCTTTTTACTAATTGGTTTAAAACTTATTTTAAAGACTTGAGCACTGAGTTGAGAAAGAGGAGAGTTGAGTTCATTTTCTTTAAAATGATATATGGGAACTAAGTATTCCCAAGAGTAAATGTATTTACATTTAAGATGAGAGGATACTGAGATTTCCAAAAGAGTTTTGAGCAGTTTGAGTACTAACACTTTTAAGAAAAAGATGAGTTTTAAGAAGAGTGTCTAAAACATGATTAGTATGACAATCCAGTATGTCATAAATGTTTAAGCAGTATGGTATCTAGATATACCATTAATGTTTATGCAGTATGACTTCCCGAGTCGTCAATGATCATATTAAAATATGATTTATATATGTGTTTGGGAAAGAGTTTTCAAGAGCAGTTACCTCTTTTAACAGGGTAGTGTGAGCAATTATCTCAAACTAGGGAAAGCGTTATGATGTTAAACATATGAGCTAAGTATTTTGGGAGTAGTATTGAGCACCGATATGGGGACGAGTTTGAGTTCGAATAACTCACGTCTCCATAAACCATGCAGCCATCATTGGTAGAAAGGATTATACTTTTAGATGATTCCTTAGTTCTTTTTAGCATAGACTAGTGGATCCACTTAGCTAAGGCATCTTATATGACGACAAAGTACAGGACAGTTCTGGCAGCGTGGGCAAGACGTTGTATAACCACTTAGGCTCATAGTGGTGATTGTCGGTTAGATAAACTCCCACAGAGTTATATTATATTTTATTATATATAAATTGAGTTGTTATTGTAATCTTCAAACACTAAGTTGATTTCTATTGTTTTAAAACATTTCCATATATTGCATGTGTATTGTTGCTTTATATTGAGTTGATTATCCAGAATTGAGTATCCAGAGTTGAGTACCCAGAGTAGAGTAGAGTATCTTTGAGTTGAGTATCTTATCCTTGAGTACTTCTGAGTTGAGTAAGTTTGAGTAGTTTTGAGTATTCCTTGAGTTGAGTAAGCTTGGGTAGTTTTGAGTATCCTTGAGTATTCTTTGAGTTGAGTAAGTTCGAGAAGAGGTAAGTATGTTTCCTTTTTTTAATTAACTTCAAGCTTATGTTTGTGTTTTAGAATTCCCCTTACATGCTCGTACATTCCACGTACTGAGCCATTTGGCCTGCATCCTTTCATGATGCAAATACAAGTATTCAAGGCCATCAACAGGATCTTCATCGATACCACATGCAGTTCGAGTTAGTTATGGTGAGCCTCCTTGCTTCTGGAGGATTTCATTTAGCTTTCAGTTATATCAGTTGTTAGGAAGTCATGGGTCTTGTCCCGACTTCCATCTTTGTCATTTAGAGGCTTCATATATAGATAGTAGAGTTTCAAAATTCTGTTAATTTATTTTGTTAAATGTATTAAAGACTTCAGTTGCCTATTGTTGGCTAGTTGAATATATTATTGTATTCAGAGTATCTATTTTGTATTGTTCAAATCATCTTAAAGTTGCGTATGTGAATTTATATCAGTTTTTAAGCTTTTGCATGCTTAAGTTAGTCTTTCGCTTGTAGTCATCCAGGATGAGGGTTATCTTAGGGACCATCAATGGTTTTTGAGTGCTGGCTACATCCAGGGTGTAGACTCGGGTCGTGACAAACTTGGTATCAGAGCCCATAGTTCAAGTGTCCTAGGGTGTCTATGAAGTCGTGTTAGTAGGCTCCTGTTTATGGTTGTGAGGTCCCCACTTCTATAAATGAGGGACTACGAACATTTAAGAAACGTTTCCCTTTTTTTATATTCTAAATCATTCAATAAAGCTAAGTCATAGTGATTTATTCATACTCGTGTGTTTCTCAGATTCATTAATTCGACTACCCATCATACTAGAGGTGGTTGAACAGAAAAGTCAGTCCTTCATCAATGAGTTGTTCTTAGCAGAAATCTTGAGAAATTCATGAGACTCCAGAGGGGCTTGAGAGAATCCCAAGAGTAAGTTAAGTGTTCAGTTTCAGAGGAATGCACCCATAATTATATGAATTGTGCATTTGAGCTAAAATCGAGTTGTACTATTTTCCTTAAGGCTTGTTTCAGCTGAGGTCCTTATGAGGAGGTATGTTTAGAGCTTGGGTAATATTTCCACTCAAAAAGGTATAATAAGTCACGAGATCATGAGCATTAGTAGGGAAAGAGCCCAGAGTTAGAGGAAAGTATGCAGAGGTTTAGTAATCCTAATAAGGGAGATGGTGTTTTGGGAAACTATGTTGGTATAGTCATGCACCTAGTAAGTTATGAATGAGGATTTTTCCCTTATGGGTAAACTAAGAAGTGATAAGTTGTGAAAAGCTCAGGATAAGAGGTAGAGTAAGAGTGCAAGGCAAGATGAGATAGAGTATATATTTGTTAACCAAAATAGAGTTGATGTCGATGTGTCATCATGTTAGAGGAGGCTAAAATATATGTGTTGAATAGAAACACAGAGTATTCATAAAGTGATAGATCTAAGCTAGGCTTATGATTTGTTTGAGAGGATCATGATGTTAGGAAGGTTATAGGACTGATCACGTAATGAGGTATAGTATGGTAGGCGAGCAATCATATTAAGCTTGAATTTGAGATAAGAGTCATGATCAAAAGAATGTCAACATGAGGGTGATGATGTTGGTCTTGATATTTGATCTAGAAGACTTGACATAGAGTAGGTGAGGAATTGAGGTGATAAGCTGTAATAAATATGAGTGGTACAAGTGAGAGACCCTAAACCTCTTGATAAGGGCAATGAATTGTGTCTAAGTCACAAGAGTAACAAGAGCATTAAGAGGTATGCCGAGATGGCATGTTACCAGATGAGGTTCCAATTAATTTATAATTTTCCATGTGTGCCTAGATAGCATAATTGAGTTGTCAATGTGGAATATGTCCATGGCCTTCACGTGTCAGATTTAGACCTTAGGCGGAGAAGATAAGATGAGAAATCAAGTTAAGTATTGAGAAATCTTAAGGAGCTGGTTAGTAGGAGTCCATGGAGTTGTAGAGTACTAAGCTTGAATGTGGTGTTGTTAAACATTAGGTGGTTCTTCATATGATCCCAATGTGGTGGTAAAGAGTAATAGTTTTGGGATGAGATTCCCTATAGAAAGGTATAGAATTTGAACTTAAGGATTGGTCTAAGCTTGAATATACTAAGAGCAGACTATTAGTCTCAGACCTTAGTAAGACAAACCCCATTCTATACCCAGTTCAGTCATCATTCAAGGACGAATGATCCCAAGGGGGAGATATTGTAACACCCCAGAAATTTTTTGAGCTAAGATTGGAACCATCCTTCGTAGTGAGTATGTTTTTACCAAGGAATTTAATTTTCCTAAGTGGTAAGGTGACTAGATGTAGCACCTTGAGTTCCAAGAAGAACTAAAGAGAGTTCATTCAAGTCATTCCTAAGTTTTTCTTAAGTTTTGGGTCAATTTCAAATGATCATAACTCTTATTACATGATCAGTTAGGTGAGCTACAAAATAGAAAATTAGGCCTTTTGAGTCCTCTTCCCAATGCCACCGAGTTTGCTAAATTTTGAGCTCTGAGTGAAAAGTTATGACTGATTTACTAACGACGCACAAACCTGGCAGTAGCTCCCTGATGGCTCTGCGTTACAGAGCCAATACGGACCTCACTGCCTAGTGAAATATTATTTCGACTCCCAGCTTGTTTTATTTATTTCTTTAAGGGTATTTTAGTCCTAAAAACCCTTAGGAAGTCATCTAAATTACCCTAAACGAGTAGAAAAATCAGTTTTCATAAATCAAACTCTCTCATCCACTCCAATAATTCTAACGCTCAAGGAATTCAAGAAAACACTAAGGCTAGGGTTCTTCTTCCAAGATTTTCCTACAAGTTTCTTCAAGAATATGGTTCTTTAAGGTATGTAGGCTTTCATAGTGTTGGGTTTGTTCGCCCTCATGCCAATCATGTTTAATCCTTGAATTCGTTTTTGAGATTGAATTATTAAGTTCTTGAGAGGTTCTTGAGTTTTAGCCATTATTGAATGTCTTTGAGTTTTTGAGGTGTGAGTTTTGCAAGCGAGTTGAGTTACTTGATAGATTATATATGGGTTTCATTTAAATCATTCTGGGTTTGTGAATATTTGTGAACTTGGTCGATAAAACTACTTTGGGTGCGAGTTGAGTCGAGTTTGACAAAGGAAGAAAAGATTGGGCAGATAATTGCACCTAGGTCTGCATCGTGGAGGCGCTTCAGTTTTCAGCATCCAGTTGGTCAACCCCCTGTCCATGTCTCGGAGAGGATACGGAGTCCTCTGCCTCAAAAATATTTTAGCAACCAACAATTTAATTCCATCTCCGCGTCACGCCAGTTTTCTTTAATTTGGGTGTTCGCCCATTCTTTTGACCAACTATCTTAACCCTCCTAAATCATTGAGAGGTCCTACATTCCAAAGAGTAACCCTTGAATCCATAATTCAAATTCAAGGTGGAGTTAAAAGTTAAGTCTTGATAGTTCTTTCGAACATTTTGAGAAAGTCCTTTTGACTCTTTTTGAGGAATCTTCTACAACATCTAACAACTTGTTTCAAGACTCGAGCAAGTGAGTATGAGAATGATGAGAATGTATTCATGAGTCTACATTATCATCCCGATATCTTTCATATCATGAACCATAACTCTTGAATTCATAATTCACATTCAAGAGAGAATTAAGAGTAGAGTTCAAGAATGTCTTTGTGTTCAATTATGAATCCTTTGAGATCCACCATCAATTTGAGATAAGTTTTGAGTAAGTAAGTATGAGAATGAGAAGAGTCGTATACATGAGTTCCTTATTGATATTTTGACCCTTGAGTCGAGTCGTTCATTCCCATAACTTCCACATAAACTCCAGCAGTTGATTACTTTGAGAGTAGTAGTATATTCAAGTTCTAAGTCTTAGAGTTTTGAGTTCCTAATCCCCGCTGAGATTATAGTTCTAATCATGGGACTATTACATGTTACCCATGAAGTCCTTTATATGAATTTTTCATGCCCATAATTCCGCATGAACCCTATAAGTCGAACAATCTTTAGATGAGAAATATCTTCGAGTCCTTGAGTTGAGTAGTTCATGCTCATAATTCCGCATGAACCCTCTGAGTTGAGTATTCTTGAAATGAGTAGTATCATTGACTCCTTGAGTTATGGAGTTGTTGAGTTCCAAGTATTGAGTTCAATGCATAGTTATTTAAAACCTTGAATTGAATTTTTCACGTCCATAATTGGGAAGGAACTCTATTTTAAGAAGTCTTTTTACAAATTGGTTTAAAACTTGTTTTAAAGACTTGAGCACTGAGTTGAGAAAGAGTAGAGTTGAGTTCATTTTCTTAAAATGATATATGGGAACTAAGTATTCCCAAGAGTAAATTGTTTTACATTTAGGATGAGATGAAACTAAGCTTTCCAAAAGAGTTTTGAGCATTTTGAGTGCTACCTCTTTTAAGAAAAAGATGAGTTTTGAAAAGAGTTTCTAAAACATGATTAGTATGGCAATCTAGTATGTCATCAATGTTTCAGCAGTATGGTATCTAGATATACCATCAATGTTTATGCAATATTACTTCCCGAGTCATCAATGATCATATTAAAATATGATTTTTACATGTTTTTGGGAAAGGTTTTTCAAGATCAGTTACCTCTTTTAACAGGGTAGTTTGAGCAATTATCTCAAACCAGATAAAGAGTTGTGTTTTTAAACATATGAGCTGAATATTTTTGGAGTAGTATTGAGCACCGATATGGGGACGAGTTTAAGTTCAGATAACCATGTCTCCATAAACCATATAGCCATCATGGGTAGAAAGGATCATACTTTTTAGATGATTCCTTAGTGGTTTGTAGCATAGACTACTAGATCCCCTTAGTTAAGGTGTCTTATATGACAAGAAAGTATAGGACAGTTCTGGCAGCGTGGGCAAGACAATGTATCACCAATTAGGCTCATAGTGGTGGTTGTCGTTTAGAGAAACTCCCATAGAGTTATATTATATTTTTTTATATATAAATTGAGTTGTTATTGTATTCTACAATACACTGAGTTGATTTCTACTATTTTAAACGCTTTCCATATACTACATGTGTATTGTTGCTTTATATTGAGTTGAGTATCCAGAGTTGAGTACCGAGAGTCTAGTATCATATCTTTGAGTTGAGTATCTAATCTCTAAGTTGAGTATCTTATCCTTGAGTACTTCTGAGTTGAGTAAGGTTGAGTAGTTTTGAGTATCCTTGAGTATTCCTTGAGTTGAGTACGTTCGAGAAGAGGTAAGTATGTTTCCTTTTTTTTTATCAAGTTCAAGCTTATGTTTATGTTTTAGAATTCCCCTTACATGCTCGTACATTCCACGTACTGATCCATTTGGCCTGCATCCTTTCATGATGGAGATACATATATTCAGGGTCATCAACACGAGCTTCGTTGATACTACATGCTGTTCGAGTTAGTTATGGTGAGCCTCCTTGCTTCCGGAGGATTTCATTTTTTTAGTTATATCAGTTGTTAGGAAGTCGTGGATCTTGTCCCGACTTCCATCTTTATCATTAGAGGCTTCATAGATAGACAGTAGAGTTTCAGAAGTCTGTTCATTTATTTTGTTAAATGTATTTAAGACATAAGTTGCCTATTGTTGGCTAGTTGAATATATTATTATATTCAGAGTATCAATTCAGTATTGTTCAAATCATCTTAAAGTTGCATATCTGAATTTATAACACTTTTTAAGTTTTTGCATTCTTAAGTTAGTCTTCAGCTTGTAGTCAGCCAAGATGAGGGTTTGCTTGGGGACCATCAAAGGTTCTTGAGTGCAGGCCACGTCTAGGGTGTTGACTCGGGTCGTGACAAAAATTTTCACAACTCATTACTTCTTAGTTACCCATAAGGGGAAACTCTTCATTAGTAACTTACTAAATGTATGACTATAGTAACATAGCTTCTCAAAACACCATCTCCCTTACATAGATCACTAAACCTCTACATATTTTTCTCTAACTCTAGTCTCTTTAACTTTTACTGCTCATAATCTCCTAATTCATACTATCTTTTTGGGATGAAAATACTACCCAAACTCTAAACACACCTTATAAGGATACAACTCGTTTTTAGCTCAAGCACACGATTCATATGAATATGAGTGCATTCCTTTTAAACTCAACACATAACTCACTCTTGGGCTTCTCTCAAGCCCCTCTGGAGTCTCATGACTTCCTAAAAAGATTTCTAACAGTGACTCATTGACAAAGGGCTAACTTTTTAGTTCAACCACCTCTAGTATGGGGGTAGTCGAATGGATATGAGAACGCACGAGTTAGAATAAATCACTATGACATAGCTCTATTGCACGATTAAGAGTATGAAAGATAGGGAAAATTTTCTTAAATGTTTGTAGTCCATCATTTATAGAAGTGGGGCCCTCACAACCATAAATAAGATTCTACTGACACGGCTTCAAAGAAACCCTAGGACACTTGAACTCTGTGTTGTGATACCAAGTTTGTCACGACCCGAGTCTACACCCTGGACCTGGCCGGCACTCGAAGACCATTGTTGGTCCCAAGCGAACCCTCATCCTGGTTTACTATAACCGGAAGACTAACTCAAGCGTATAAAAGCTTAAAAACTAAATAAAATTCATTGAACTCAATTACACATCCTTAACTCAAATGAATAACTATGAATAAAAACAATATATTCAACTCGCCATAAAATAGGTAGCTTAAGTCTTCAAAACATTTAATAAAATAAATGAAACAGACTTCTCAAACTCTACTGTCTATCTATGAAGCCTCTAACTGACAAAGATGGACATCGGAAAAAGACCCACGACATCCTAACAACTGATATAACCAAAAGTACAAGTGGAACCCTCCGAAAGCAAGAAGGCTCACCATAGCTAACTCGAACTGCATGTGATATCAACGAAGAGTCTGTTGATGATCCGACATACTTGCATCTGTATCATGAAACGATGCATGCCAAATGGATCAGTACGTGGAATGTATGAGCATGCAAGGGGAATTCTAAAGCATAAACATAAGCTTGAACAAGTGGAATAGAAACATATTTACCTCTTCTCAACTCACTCAACTCAACACAACTCAAAGAAACATAGTTCAATTCAACTCAGAGAAAATAGGGCTCAACTCAATAATAGGATATTCAACTCGGTGAAATAAGGCTCAACTCAATAATAAGACACTCGACTCTGAGTACTCAAACTATGGATACTCAACTCAATATAAAGCAACAATAAGAGATTAAATATATGGGAAGCTTTTAAAATAGTAGAAAGCAACTCAATGTACTTAAGAATACATTATACTTAGTGTATATACAAGGATACAAAATAAACTCTGTGTATATAAGAATACAAAATATCTCTGTGGATTTCTATAACCAACAACCATCACTATGAGCTATGTGAGGATACAATGTCTTGCCTCACGCTGCCAGGGCTATCCTATACCTTATCGGGGGTATAAAACCTAACTACTTAGTTGATCCACTAGTCTATGCTAAAAGCATTAAGGAATCATATAAAAAGTATGACCCTTTTCTACCCATGCTAGCTACACAGTTTATGAAGACTTTGAATTATCTGAACTCAAACTCGTCCCCATATCAGTGTTCAATACTACTCCCAAAATTTAATTAGCTCATATGTTTAAAAAACATAACTCTTTCTGTGGTTTTAGATTATTACTCAAAAAGTAGCCCAAAAGCTCTTTTGGAAATCGGTGTTTCCTCTTTTATTTAAATGTGAAAACATTTAATCTTTGAGAATACTTAGTTCCCATATAATCTTTGAAAATAAACATGAACTCGGCTCTACTCTTTCTCAAGCTCAATGCTCAAGTCTTTAAAACAAGTTTTGAAATAATTTTTAAAAAGACTTCTTAAAATAGGTTTCATGCCGAATTATGGATGTGAACGATTCAATTCAAGGTTTTCAATAACCATAGATAGAACTCAATACTCGGGACTCAACAACCCAGAACTCGAGAACTTCTATGATACTACTCATCTGAAGAAATGTTCAACTCTTAGGGTTCATGCAGAATTATGGGCATGAACAACTCAACCCATGGATTCCATGGGTAATATGTAGTAGTCCCATGATTAGGAATAAAATTTCAAAAGGGATTAGGAACTCAATACTAGAGACTTAGAACTTGAAGATACTACTCCTCTCAAAGATGCTCAAATTATGAAGTTCATGCAGAATTTATGGGCATGAACGACTCGACTCGAGGGTCTAAATAACAATATGAAATTCATGTATACGACTCTTCTCATTCTCATACTTACTTCCTCAAAACATAGCTCCAATCGATAGTTGATCTCAAAGGATTTCACAATTAAACTAAAAGACTTTCATGAACTCTACTCTTAACTCTCCCATGAATTTGAATTATGAATTCAAGAGTTATGATTCATGATATGAAGGATCTTGATGATAGTGTAGGCTAATGAATACTTTCTCCTCACTCTCATGCTCACTTACTTGATTCTTGAAACAAGTTATTAGAATTTGTAGAATACTCCTCAAAAGACTCAAACACCTCTCAAGACTTGGCTCTTTACTCTACCTTGAGTTTGAACTATGAATTCAAGGTTGTGATTTGTGATAGGAAGGATATTGTGATGATTAAAAGAGTTTTAGATAGTTAATCATGAGAAACGATTGAAAAACACTGTCTGGGGAGTAAGTCCGCGACGCGGAGATGCATTACAATGTTTGGTGGAAATAATTTTTTAAACATTGGAGTCCACGTTCTCTCCACGACGCGGTGAGAAAAGTTTCACTTCTGAGGAACAGGTCCACGACGTAGACCTGGTACTTGTTTTCTGTCTGACTTTTTCTTTCTCATTTTCTAACCCCAATTCGCCTAGATTCGATTATTTTTCCCGATTTCTCTTTAGATTCAGATACCCAACACATATACACAAGAATCTACTCATAAACGACTCTAAAATCGACATGATTTTCTCAAGAAATCAACAATCCCATCCTAACTCAAGAATGAAAGAAAATATCAAGAACACAATTCAAGATCATAAAACTTTCAACCTTCTAGAATGAATTTCGCTGAAATAAACACGATTGGCGTGTGGGTGAACAAACCCCATGCTATGTGAACTTACTTACCTCTTACGGAATAAACCCTTGGCAAAATCCGTAATCAAATCCTCAAGAACTCGATGAAATCTTGGCCTTTCTCCTCTTTTCTCCTTTTTTCTCTTCTTGAACTCTTTTATAAAACCCTAGCATGAATTAAGATTTGTGCAAACTGAACCAAATCAGTTTAGACCCCTATTTAATTACTGAAAACGAAATAAATCTGATAGGGTAAGGAAAACACCAAAATACCCCTCTTAAAATCTGGGTAACTTTCCTTAAATGGACCGCCCGACTTCAAACGGGCATATCTCCCTCATACGAGATTGAAACTAAGCAAACTAGGTGGCATTGAAAAGATGATTCCAACACCTTTCATTTGATATCTTTTAGACCACCTAAATCATCTTGTACCGAAGGTTATGGTCGTTTGAAGTTGACCCAAAACTTAAAAGAACCTAAGAATGACTTGAATGAATTCTCTTTAATTCTTTTTGGAACTCAAGGTGCTATATCTAGTGACCTGACCTGACCTTAATACTTAAGAAATTTTAAATTCCTTGGTAAAATCCTACTCACCACGAAGGATGGTTCGGGTCTTAGTTCAACAAAAATTTGGGGTGTTATAGTAGTATAAAGGGTAAAATAAGATTATTGAATGATTAGAACAAAAAAAGATAACAACTCAATCATACCAACTCATTGGTTACGTAAAGAGATGCTTTTTGTCATTACATAAAATAACATTTACAAAACAAGAAATTTGTATATTAAAACATTAAATTTTAGCAAAATCTAGCGAAGCTTTACGACAAGGCCTCTTATGAAAGAAATCATCTCAATAATAAAAAAACAAGACATGTTTGTACACTAGATTTTCTTTATCTTTAAGAATTTGTTGAAATGGATCAAGACTAACATTCACAAATAGTGGTGTGGATATTCTAGCCCTGCTCAAATCAACTTCTACATGTTTCTTGATACTCTTATATCGATCGTTTCTCATGATCTGCAATGAGTCACCTATATATGTTAACTGCTAAGGCGCCTTTAATTGGATTTACGTGGATCCAGTTATCGCCTTGAATCCTTAGGACATATAGGCTTCCCGTGTCATCCTGGAGGAGTAGAGTGATGCAGGACATGTTGTAGTATCGGTTACAACCAATTGTGATACTTGGATTTTGTCATGGTAGATAGTAGTTTATGTTGATAGCTATATTTTCCATCTACAGAGGTTCTAAAGATTTACCAATTACATTGACATTGAGACTCTTTGTGAAGGGAGGGTATGAGCTGTAATTATTTTTTAGAGAATGGGTATTTCTTGAATTACTTTGGTTTTGGGTATGAACATGTAATTATTTTGGGTTTTATGACTTATTTATGTAGTTTTCCCTATTTTGGTTTTGGAATAAGTAGGAAAAAGCTTTAAAAAGTCATAAAAACAGTACTACTTAAATTTGTTAGAATGTAAACATTAATATACTTGAGTGCATTTCCCCATACATTACTAAATCTTCATCATATATGTGTTCTTCGTTTGTTAGAAAATCAACACATTAAATTGCCTCTCTCCAAACGTGTTAGATAGTGTCAAATGAGTAATTATTAAATTTAAACTATGCCAAATGCTCAAAATTCAAGAAATGTGAATTATACAATAATTTATAATGGTTAAAGGGTCGGAAACTAAATTCTTCAACATATCAACACAATCTTTTAATGAGTTGAGCTAATAAATAAATGGGTCAATGATCAGGCAAAACTTGAATGGATTTGACAAATCATATTTTCATGAATGAGTTTTTGTTGTTAGGGTGAATATTTTGTAGAATTTACATAGTATTTGATAATAAAAACTTGACATTTGATACAAGTTTTCGTCATTGCGCGCCTACCTATCACAATCATTGATGATTGGGTGAGTTTCTTCACCCTATATTTGATGCACTTTAGCACTGAAAGTACATTCATTTTAAACTCCAAATCTATAGTTGATGATGGAGATGGTTGATACTTGTCACGATCGTAGAAAATAATAAGTGTCATTTAAGTAGTTGTTTTCCCCCTCTTTTTGTATTCAATATCTAATTTAAAACTTAATGCAAATTCATTTCTTAACTCGAGATCTTTAATTGACGGCGGAGATAATTACTACCCATCATGAGTATATGTTTTTTCTTATTCTATATTCGGTATCCGCTTTAAAGGAAAAACACATTTTTCAAACTATAGAGTTCAAGTTTAAATTAATCACAATGTTACACACCAACGATTAGAAGAATAAACATACAATATTACAAAGAAATTTGTTTGGATAAAGTTATTATAAACAAAAAGTAGGATGAAGGGTAAAATAATATGATTAAATGATTAGAATAAAAGAAGAAAACGACACAATCACACCAACTCACTGGTTATGTAAAGAGAGACTTTTTGTCATTACATGATAACAAATTTGATGATACAATAACATTCACATAACAAGAAATTTGTGGATAAAATTATCAATTTTTTGCAAAATCTACTGATGCTTTACCAGAAGGCCTCTTACGGAAGAAATAATCCCAATAATTAGAAGACAAGACATGTTTGTACACTGGTTTTTCTCCATCTTTCAGCATTTGTGGAAATGGACCAATGACACTGTCAAGGCTAGGATTCAAAAATAGCGGTACTGATATTCAATCCCTACTTGAATCAACTGCTACACAATGCTCGACACTCTTGTAACGGTCGTTGCTCATGATCTCCAACGAGTCACCTATGTTAACCGCTAAGGCACCTTACATTGGATTTATGTGAATCCAATTATCGCCTTTAGTCCCTCAGAAATATAGGCCTCCCGTGTTGTCCTGGAAGAGTAGAGTGATGCAATATACGTCTCATTGTTGGTGAGCCCCAATGGTAATACTTGGATTTGGACATGGTGGATAGTAGTTTATGTTGATAGCCATAGTTCCCATCAAGAGAGGTTCTAAGGATTGATCAACTTTTTTGAAAGTGGTTCTAGCCCACTTTTGATACTCCAAGACTTGGTTCCTATAAAGCAGTGACAAAGTTAGGAATTTCATTAAGAGTGGGCGAAATTTAGTGGCAATGTAATTTAATGTCAAAGTCAAGAGTTTCACTAAGAGTGTTTCGATAGTCCATCAAACACAACATTTTTACCCCACAAAGGGAGAAATAGGATCTGCGTACATCTTATCCCCTCCATATCCTACTTGTGGAATTATACTAGATATATTATTGTAAAATGGATAAAAGAATTTCTTACATATACAATATAATTCTGATTTAAGTTATATACACATTTATAAAATTTAGAGATAATGGTCAAAAACACACCTCAAGTAACACATTTTTGCAAGTCTCCTATCTGATTTATCATCAACTAATTACCAAAACACATCTTAAAATTAATGAGTCAGTTGCCATTTGGAAGAAATTTTATGCCTAATTAAGTTGTGACACAATCTTTTGTGATTATACTTAGACACTTGGTCTAATAAGTTTTGAGGTTTGTTTTGATAAATAGCTAACAATAGTTCAGATAGAAAACGCAAATACCTTACCGTTAAAGATATGAAACTCATGAAAAAAGTAATACTACAAGTATATGTTTTTACTTACTCAAAAACATGTGACCTATAAATTACACAACAAAAAACACTAAATGTTACCTTGTTTGAGGAGGCCAAAGATTGCTATCATTTTGTGGATTACAACCATATTTTATACTATCCCTCCACTCCAAAACTTTCTCATTTTTCTCACCAATATTACTCCAAAACATCAACACATATTCACCTGCAGTATAGCTCTCTTTATAATACTTAACTTTTTCTTCAGCTGGCAATTCAAAGAACTTGTGTGCTACATCTTTCAAATCTTCAAGAACTTCAATTGGGATCCCATGATTGATGATTTGGAAGAAACCCCACTTGCTTGCTGCTTCTTGAATTGAGTTTTCAACATTTAAATCATTAAAATTTGATAAATCAATTGTTGGGATTGATTCTTGATTGTCAATTTGAGATTTGTCTCGTATGTGTTCTTTTGGTTGAATACATTGATTTGGGAAAATTTCAAGGCTTCTGTCTACTAGCCCTTTTAGTCCATTTGCTTTCTTGATTACAAAATCAAGTATGTCATCATTTGGTTCAGATTTTGATGAAGTCAATTGTGTGTTGAATCTTGATGAGTGTGTACTAATAGAAGAAGGAAATCTGGGGGTTTTTTATGCTGAGATTTGAGAGGGGTGTGTGGGGGGGAGAAGGGGGGTTGGCTATGAAATGATGGAATAAGGAGATTTGGGGTTTTTATGGTGGATCTGAGGGGGGAGGGGTCTTAGGATTTTGCCCTGATTTTTTTTTACCTTGTTTAAAGTATATATTTCTCTTGAAGGAAAGTCAACGTATTACCTTAAATGCTTCAACTTTTCCTGAAAGGAAAATATAATTTTCTTCCATATTTGGTTTATTTTTTCTTTAGAGAGAAATTCTGGAATCCGATAAATTGAATACACATATTCTCATACCAAGAACACAAGAACATTCACAATGTCTACGTTTAAGATTTAGCTTAGGGAGAGATCTTCTCCCAATAAGTTTATGCTTTTTCAATATTAGTTTTATAATATGTAGGTCGTTTGGCCAAATCATATCAATAATATATTTTTAGTATGCTTTTATTTTTCATATGATTTATCGACCATATGATTTCCAATTGTAAGATACCGCATAACTCCCCAATCACTTTCGAACCCAATAAGGGGGAGGGGGGAGAAGCGTGGTCGGTTATGAATGGTGGAGTAGACTGTACATTTTCAATTTTGACCGGACGTTTTATATTCGAGTTTTTCTGAATAAAGAGTCACCTTTGTTAGGGAGTGATTTATTCTCAATGTAATATTTTCTGGCATGATTTCAAATTTAGTTAGATTCAATATGAATATCCAACATCGAACGAGGATAAAAATTATTTCTTCATTCTATTATTTTAGAGGAGTGAGGGTGTGGGAATATGGATTACATATTAATGACCTAAACAAAATTCTTAAATTACTTTTTTATCTAGTGTTTTAATTTTTTTAAAATCTTAATCAAACATCATCATCATAAAATATATCTTCTAGAAATGGAAATTGGTGATTCTTTGTGTCATATACATGAATTGTAGTTTGTTTGAATAATATGTTCTGAAATTTGTGTAGTCTATTATATCCATAAAAAACTATCAGTAAAAATAGTTCTACTATAATTTAATCCTTTATTTTACTTTTAATATTATAATTTTATTGTTATACATTATTATGTCAAGTGAGAAGATTTGATGGGGACATATAACAAATGTGTATTTTTTTTAAGTGTATAGGAAAAAGATTCTTTTTGGTAAAATTCAAATTTTGCATTAATATCCAAAAGTGAACTTACAAATCAGAGTAGGGCATTGACTACCTACTATCTCATGAAATAAACCTCTATAACAATCTCTGAGTACAATAAGAACTAATTGTACAACCTCAACTACGTCTGGCGCCTCCTAAGAATGGCGAGCAAACTGTTGGAATAGGAAAAAACTTTAAAAGGTCATAAAAGCAGTACTACTTAAATCTGTTAGAAGAAAAAAATTCATAACTTAGAAAATGATAAGAGTAATTTAAGTAGGAGTTTTTTCCTTACATTTTTTTGTAGTTAGTATCTGATTTAAAACTTAATGCAAATTCATTTCTAAACTCGAGCTCTTTAATTGATGGCAAAGGTAGTTACTACCCATCATGAATACATGTTTTTTCTTATTCTATATTCGGTATCCGCATTAAAGAAATCACATTTTTCAAAGTATAGAGTTCAAATTTAAAATTATCACACTGTTACACACTAATGATTAGAAGAATAAACTTACAATATTAAAAAGAACAAAAAAAGGGGGTAAAGTTATTATCAACAAAAAGTAGGATAAAAAGTAAAATAAGATTATTGAATGATTAGAACAAAACAAGATAACAACACAATCATACCAACTCACTGTTACGTAAACAGACACTTTTTCTCATTATAGAATAACAAATTTGGCAATACAATAACATTTACATAATAAGAAATTTGTAGATTAAAACATCAAATTTTAGTAAAATATAGTGATGTTTTACTAGTAGTCCTCTTACAGAAGAAATAATCCAAATAATCAGAAAAAAGGACATGTTTGTACACTTGTTTTTCTCCATCTTTACGAATTTGTGGAAATGGACCAATGACACTATCAAGGCTAGCATTCACAAATAGTGGTATGCATATTTGAGCTCTGCTCAGATCAACTGCTACACATTTCTTGATACTGTTGTATCGATGGTTGCTCATGATCTGAAACGAGTCACACAGATATGTTAACCGCTAAGGTGCCTTTGATTAGATTTACGTGTATCCAATTATCGCCTTTAGTACCTAGGACATATAGGCTTCCCATGTTGTCCTGGAGGAGAAAAGTGATGTAGGACACGTTGCAGTTTCGGTGACAACCAATGGTGATACTTTGATTTGGGCATGGTGGATAGTAGTTTATGTTGATAGCCATATTTCCCATCAAGAGAGGTTCTAAAGAGCTATCAATTTCATTGACATGTAGACCCTTCATGAAGGAGAGTATTAGCTAAAATTATTATTAAGAGAATGTGTATTTCTTGAATTACTTTGGGTTTGGGTATGAACATTGTCACGCCCCGAGCCTACACCCTGGACGTGGCTGGCACTCGAGAACCATTGTTTGCCCCAAACGAACCCTTGGCCTGGCTCAACTCTCAGCAGAAGACTTACTCAACATAAAATGAACTTTAAAAGTAAACTTTACTCAACTATCTACAAAGGTAAACTTAGAATATTTTAAAAATAAAACATTCACCGGCCAAAAGAGGAAACTCAAGTGTAGAACATTAAACACTGGAAATGAAAAGACTCATGAACTACTACTAACTATTTATCTATGAAGCCTCTAATACTATGAGGGATGTCAGGACAAGACCGCCGATCATCCTTACAAAACTGAAATAGATGAAAATAAATATGGGATCCTCCAAAATCAAGGAGGCTCACAAAACAACTCTGGAACCGCAATTGGTATCAACGAATCGCCTGTTGATGACCCTGATCTCCTATATCTGCATCATTTCATAATGCAGGCCAAATGGCATGAGTACATTGAATGTACGAGCATGTAAAGAGAATATTGAACATAACATAACAACTTGAACTTGGAAAGAAGGAAACATACTCACCTCTACTCTACTCAACTCAACCTCAACTCATGGATACTAAACTCAAAGAAGTTTAAAAACAACAATAAAGATGTAGTTTATATAAAGCCTTTGAAAACAGTAGATAACAACTCAATGTATTCAAAAATACAATAATAACTCAGTTCATATGTAAAAATACAAAATAACTCTGTTTGAGAGATTCTCTAATCGACAACCATCACTATGAGCTATGTGATGATACAGCGCCTCGCCCACATTGTCATAACTGTAGGGGTATAGAACTCCTCAACTAAGTTTATCCACTAAGCTTTGTTTAAAAAGCAATAAGGAATCATCTAAAAAGTATGACCCTTTCTACCCATGCTAGCTACATGGTTTATGAGGACTTTGAGTAATCTAAACTCGTTCTCGTATCAGTGCTCAATACTACTCCCAAAATATGACTTAGCTCATATGTTTAAAAAAAATTCTTCATCCTCAAGCTTTGATATTATTATTCAAATGTTCTCTTAAAAGAGATTATACTCAAAAGCTCCTCATGAACTCATTTGGAAATCAATGTTTCCCCTCATTTTAAATGTAAAAACATTTACTCTTGGAATACTTAGTTCCCATGTATTCATTTTGAAAAAATGAAACTCAACTCTCCTCATCCTCAAATTCAAGTACTCAAGTCTTAAAACAAGTTTTAAAAGATTGTAAAAGACTTCTCAAAATGACTCGAAAGAACTCTCAAAACTTTGGTCTTAACTATACATTGAATTTAAATTATGAATTCAACGGTTGGGATTCATGTTATTAATGATTTCTCAATGTTTAGATGTAGTGTAGAGTAGTTAGAATCAATTGTGAGTAAAGGTACACTTTAAAAGAAATTAAACGGAGAAAACGATGGAAAAAGGGGTGGAGGAAGGCGACCCGGCACATTGCTGGCGTGGGGCGCCAGCCCTTGAACTTCAGAGGCTACCTTTTGGTGCATTGCTGGGGACACCCCCCCCAGCCCTCCCTCAGAACATTTCGACGAATTTTTCTTCTCGTTTTCTGACCCTAATTTGTCTAGAAGCGATTGTTTTCCTCAAATTTTCCTTAGATTCAATTACCCAATACAAGTGCATGAGAATCTACTCAAAAACAACTCTCAACTCAATACATTTGCCTCAAGAACTCATCAAACCCATCCTAATTCAAGAACCAAAGCAACACTTCAAGAACACTCATCAATAACATTAACTTTCTCAAGATTTATGGATAGATTCACAAAAGAAACTCATGATTGGCATGTGGGCGAGCGAACCCAATACTATGAAAACTTACATACCTCGATTTAGCAAAACAAATCTTCTTGAACTCCTCTCAAAACCCTAAGTATAATTTAAGATTGTCAAAACTAAACCAAAGCAGTTTTGACCCCTAAAATAATACTAAAAACGTTTTAAGCTGATGGGGTATGAAAAAGGCCAAAATACCCCTCACTAATTGGGGTAACTTTCCTTAACTGGATAGGTTGACTTCAAGCAGGCATATCTTCCTCCTCCGAACTTGATATTTAACAAACTAGGTGGCGTTTGAAAGAGGATTCCAAGAATTTTCATTTGATATCTTATGGGCTACCTAACTCATCATGTACTGAAAGTTTTGGCCATTTGAAGTTGACTAAAAACTCACAACTCAAACATAACTTGGAAATTTTCCAATTTGGCTATTTCCAATTTAGATCTTTCTAAATTTAGCTTTTTCCAAGGTAGAATGTTACAATATCTCCCCCTTGGGAACATTCGTACTCGAATGAGATTACTCTAAGTAGACTAAGGGTGGAAACATCTAACACCCAACTCAAACACTCAACATGCAATGTAACACAACATTTCAACTAAAAAAGTACCAAGAAAAGAATTAGTACCTTGGTTTGAAGCTTCTCCGAAAGCAAAGAAATGCGGGTATCTCTTTTTCATATCTTCCTCAGCCTCCCAAGTATCTTCCTCAACAAACTTGTTCCTTCATAAAACCTTGACTGATGCAACCTCCTTGGTTCTGAACTTGCGAACCTGACGATCAAGTATCTTAATAGGAATCTCCTCATAAGATAGGATGTCCTTAATACCAATATTTTCAGTTAGTATGATAAGTGAAGGATCTCTCATACACTTCTTCAACATTGATATGTGGAATACCGGATGGACTGCTGCTAACTTTGGCGGTAGCTCCAACTCATAAGATTCATTGTCAATCCTTTTGGATATCTTGTAATGACCAATATACCGGGTACTAAGCCTTCTTGCCGAACCTCATAACACCCTTCATGGGTGACACCTTCAAGTAAACCCAATCATCTACCTCAAATTCCAAGTCTCTTCTCTTAACATTAGTATAGGATTTTTAACGACTCTACACTGTTTTCAACCTTTCTTGAATGATCTGCACCTTCTCCATAGCTTGATGAACCAAGTATGGTCCTATCAACCCAGCCTCACCAACCTCAAACCATCCAATAGGAGATCTACATCTTCTCCCATAAAGAGCCTCATAAGGAGCCATCTGGATGCTAGAGTGATAAGTGTTCTTGTAAACAAACTCAATGATAGGTAAGTGATAATCCCAATTACCATTGAAATCGATCACACACACCCCCAACATATCCTCTAAAGTCTAAATCATGCGCTCCGCTTGACTATCAGTTTGAGGATGGAAAGCAATACTCAAATTTACCTTCGAACCCAAACCTTTCTGGAAAGACTTCCAGAATTATGCAGTGAATAGCTCACCTCTATATGAAATGATGGACACCAGAACTTTATGAAATATGAATACCTTTTGAATATATAACTTAGCATAATCATATGCTGAATAGGTAGTATTTACTGGCAAGAACTGGGCTAATTTAGTCATTTGATCTACAATCACCCAAATTGAATCATGTTGACTACAAGATCGTGGTAAACCAGTAATTAAATCCATATTGATTATTTCCCACTTCTATTCCGTAAGATCTATGTTCTGAGCCATACCACTGGGCCTCTGGTTCTCTACCTTGACTTGTTGGAAATTTGGGCACTTAGCAACGAACTCTACAATACATCTCTCCATACTACTCCACCAATAGACTTCTCTCAAGTCATGATACATTTTTGTGGAACCCGGATGTATAGAGTATAGAAGCTATGAGCTTCCTCCATGATCCTCTCTTGAAGGTCATCCACCTTTGACACACACAACCTACCTTGATACCTCAATACACTATCTCCCCCTTGTTCAAAAGCCATCACTTTCTGCTTATGAACATTTACCTTCAATTCAAGCAAAACAGGATCTTCGTCTTGTTTCTCTTTCACTTCGGACACTAGTGATGATTCAGCTCCATTTATCACCGCCACTCCACCTTCATTGGAATCCATTAACCGAACTACCAATCATGCAAGTCTGTGTACATATTTTGCTAACTCTTTCTTGTCTTCCTCACCATGGGAAGTACTACCCATAGATAACTGGCTCATAACATCATCAACATTATTAGCCTTACTTGGGTGATAGAGAATATTCATGTCATAATCTTTGATTAACTCTAACCACCTCCTATGTCTGAGATTAAGCTCTATCTGACTGAATACATACTGAAGACTCTTATAATCGGTGAACACATCTATATGACCATAAAGATAGTGACGCCATATGTTTAAAGCAAACACAACATCAACCAACTCTAGATCATGGGTTGGGTAATTCTTCTCGTGAATCTTAAGTTGTCTGGAGGCATAAGCTATAAATTTGCCATTCTACATCAATACACAACCCAGTCCAACTCTGGACGCATCACAATACACAAAAAAACCTTGCTTACCTTTTGGTAAGGTCAACATTGGGGCTGTAGTCAACCTAATTTTCAATTCTTGGAAGCTTTTCTCACAAGCTTCAGACCATTGAAACTTTGTTGTCTTCTAAGCCAACTTAGTCAAAGGGTATGAAATAGATGAGAATCCCTCGACGAATCTTCTATAATAACCAGCCAATCTGTAATACCCCGTAATTCTATTAAGTTAAGCTAGGGCAAAATATGTAGGGTAGCAAGCCATGGAAGAGGGAAAGGACCTATGGCACTTAGAAGTTTGTTAAGTAGAGCATATTTTACCTTTGCAACTTGGCGAGGTGGGGTTCCATCGCCCAAGTGATTAGGCGATTAGCCAAGTGCAACCTCATCGCCTAAGGGGCTTCCCCAAGGGGTCTAGATGCTGGAATTTTGGGTGAACCAGATCGGGGCTCCCAACCAGTAGGCTCATCGCCAACCTGCCCTCCTCCATTGCCTAGTGGCCTGCTCCGCCAAGGGGAGCTGCTGGAAAACTTGGTGGACCAAGAGTCCACTTGGCGAGCCAAAACGGGCCTGGTGGTAGTCTAAGTTAGAATCTTAGGGGTTTTTAGTTATTTTTACCTAAATTAATACTACATTGATTTATTCTTTCCCTAATATAGTATATAAGCTTTTTAGACTTAAGTTTCCTTCAATTAAGTCATTCTCCCTAGAATCCAAAGAAAACCCAACTTCATCCCCTCCAAAGAAAATTCTCTCTCTAGAAAACTCAAGAAGAAGAAGCTAGAGGAAGAAGAAGAAGAAGAGAGGATCAAGCTAGGGAAATCAAGACTTCATTGATTCAAGCTTACTACGCTTTATATCCAAGGTATGTTAGCTTATTCATCTATGGGTTCTTCCACCCATAGAGCCCCTTAGATTTCCCCCAATTGTGAAGATAAAACCCAATCTAAGCTAGGGTTTCTTCCTATGTTGTGGGTAGTGTTGGGTATGATTCCAATTGAGTGGATAATACCTAATTATGATTGATTTAGCATTGAATTGTGATATTATGATGAATTTATGTGATTTCCATGGTTAACCCTAGCCTAATGGATGAGTTTGATATTTTGTGGGTTTATGCCATGAGAGGTGAAATTGAGGATTCATAGTTAGTCTTCTAAAATCAATGTCATGTGTAGTAATTGTTCAAGATTAGGAACATATAGACATGAATTGAACTAGACTTTATCATATGTGATGGATCTTGACTAATATAGTTGAAGTTGAACCTTTACGATGAATTGTGACTAGAATCACTTGATATAAAGAATGTGGTTAGAATGCCTTGAAATCTAGATATTTATGATGATTGTAAAGGTAAAGCTTTAAGAGTAGGGCTTGTAGTTATGAATGTTGATCTCTAGGTATTGAGAGTAAAGCTAATATGATTAACTATAGATGTTAAGGCTTTGAGAGCAAAACCTACATGTGAATAGAAGGCTAATGAATAGAATTGTGATGAAAGATCTTTACCTACCTAATTCACCTCATGAATAATAGATGGTAGGAAGTGATAGAATCACTTGGGTCATGATGATATCGATGTCTAATGTAGAATTCTAGATATGATATTAGGCATGAAAGTGAACTTAATATGAAAGGGGTTCTCACATAGTAATGGTTCTAGGGTTGAAGGGCTTTTCTCACCTAATTGAACCTAAGGCTAAAAATCCTTCATACCTAGGTCATGGATGGTGATAGTTTCTCACACGTGGTCTAAAAGAGGTAATTAGTGAATTAACATGGATTGGTTGTCAAGGACATCTTTCTATGAACTTGAGTCAAAGTAGAGACTTAATAGTTATCTTGTGGGATTTAGGCCTAGCACCGAGTGGATATTGAAATGAGATGGAGGTTCTCACCTAGTTGAGTTTGGGCTTAAAAAATGGGAACTTTCACCTAGTAGAGTCCGGTTTTCCCAAATGGTGTCTCATGAGATGGAACCCTTCACCTAGTGGAGTTTTGGGTTTCTAGTAGCAATCTCTGTATCTCATAACTACGTGCCCCGTAGGAAAGTTAGCTAGTGGAGCCAACTAAGCTAACAAACCGATTCTACCTTAGGAAAGTGGACCAACCCTTGATGGTGTGGGTAACATCGGGAGAGATCATGTGATAGCTTATATGTTCTCATGCCAGCTAAGGCTATATCCCAACTACAACAAGATTAGTAATGAACTAAGATTATGCTTAATGTAGGATCTCCTAGGGTTCAAACTTAATGGTCTAAGATTATGCTTAATGTAGCATCTCCTAGAGTCCAACACAACCTAATGAACTAAGATTATGCTTGAAGAAGCATCTCCTAGGGTTCAAACTTAATGAACTAAGATTATGCTTGAAGAAGCATCTCCTAGAGTTCAAGCTTGATGAACTAAGATGTACTTAAAGTAGTATATCCTAGTGAAAAATAATGAGGAACTAAGATAGGCTTAATAAAGTACCTCCTAGTGTTCCAATGCTCTAAAAAAAGGACTAGTCCCTAATTAGGGAACTAGAGTAGGATGACCTAAAGAATTACTTAGTATGAATGGTATTATGGGATGTCATTTATACATTGCACAAATATGACTTAAGGTTACCTAAGAGGTGTTGATCTTATATGATGTATGCTTTGGTTGATTGTTGCTATAGTTGCCTCCCATGACACAGTTGACTAGAGGTTGTAGACACGTAATTTTTTACTGAACTTAAGTTTACCACCATTTTTAGAGCTTAAATATTTTATAAATCTAAATTAAATATTTTGATTTTTATTTTATTTTATTAAGTTTATTTTAAAGGATTTGAAAAATAACAAAAATAGAGTCACACTTTAAGGTACATTTTATTTTTAATCTATTCAAATTTTAATAAATAAATTAGATATTTTAATATTTTCTTGATTATATTTTTTGATCTAGCTATTTAATTTTTCTATATTTTATTTAATTCCAAAATAATTAGTTAATATTATTATTATTATTATTATTATATTTTATTTATTAACAACAAAAAATTAAAAAAAAAAAAACTACCCATTACCCTCACCCCTACTTAACCCCTTCAATTCACTATCCACATCTCAACCCCACTCCTACACACTACAAACGACAACACTACACATATATACTACGTACTACACACACCTATAAGAGACAGAAAACATAACAAAAAAAAAAACAACCAAAAACATTCAGTAAGGAAAAAAGTGAAAAATGCAGCAAACAAAAAAAAACTTTCAAATTCATTTTATTCCTCTTTCAAAAATTCACCAACACATTCACATCTTTTCTTCCTTTCTCATTACTACTTTCATATAAACACAAAACATGTACTACCACATACAATCTACAAAAGCTTTGTGAGTGTTCTAATCGAGCTTCGGTATTCAACTTTACCTTACTCTTAATTTATTTATGGATTTTGATGTCTTTTCGTGATTTGATTTTCGCAAAAGGTATCATTTAATTTTTATTGTATATTTTGATTTTCATGATTATATAATACTTGTTTTCAATGTTATGAAATTTGCTCAAATTTTATGTGTATTTATTTCTGACACAATAATATTGAAATATTTCCTATTTATTCTATTATACATTTATTTTTCATTTTTGTACCATGTGTTGTTATCAATTAAGTACCTCTTGTGTCCAACCAAAATCAACTAAATGTCTAACAAAATTATTCTAATAGTTTGTTTAGTCAACTGTATCTAATTTTAAAAATGTTTATTTTAGAAAAATTAAGCGATGAAGAGTTACAAATTTTTTACTTTTTATTTTTATTGTGTTTTGTCATAACTTGTAAGTATACTAAAATGTAGGTGCATCTATATCCAATTTAAATATGAAAAAAATAATTTTTTATTTGTTTAAGATTTTGAATTTTATTATTTAAATAGTATTCATAAATATAAAAAGTAAAAATTAATTTAATCATTAATAATACATTCAAGCTTTCTAGCAATAGGTAAATATTAGGATATACGGCCTGTTAAAAAATATTTGTTTCGATTAAGAATGTGGTTACACATTTTTTTCAAACATTTAAAAGAAATTCAAGGATGTGGTGACACACCTTGGTAAAATTATTCTAGTAAAGATTTTATTTTGTTAAAATCAAGATGTGAGACTAAAAATATTATGTGACACACTTGAGAGAAGAATGTTGTTATGCTTCTGAGCCGGTGCATGCCAAGACCAAGAATGAAGCGATGCATCTAGGGTAAGACAAATAAAATTTCAACAATAAAAAAAAAATTCGAACAAGTTATGGCTTGAAATAATATATCCAAAAAAAAAATTCAAGATAAGTATAAGTCAATAAAATCGACCATGCTAGAACCACTAGACTCGAGGGATGCCTAATATCTTCCCCTCGATCAACAAAATTCCTTACCTAAATTTCTAGTTCACAGACCAAATTAAGAGTCATTTCCTTTTGATTAGGGATTAAACAAAAAGGTGACTTGGAACACCATAACTCAATTCCAAGTGGCGACTCTGAAAAAATAAAATAATTTCTAATCAATACGGTCAGTTAAATTGGAAAAACCCTTCCGCCAATCGAAAAAGGGGCGTGACATCTCTGGCGACTCTACTGGGAAATAACAAGAATTCGATCTTTGTTATATTGAATTTTACTAGATTTTATTACTTATTTTGGATATATTGTGTATCATGGCCTAATGTGCTACTTGCTGCTTATTTATTGCTTTGTTTATATTGTTTAACTATACTAAATTGTTTTCTCTCGCGCACACCTTATGAGTCTTTGAATATATTTAACACAAGTTCACAGGAATGCAATTATGCATCCTACTTTCCCTCGAGATAAAGCTGGAGTATCTTGACACCCAGTGAAGGATATTTAGTCATATATGTTAGGCGGGAATAGACCAACAATGAAGTTGAAATAGCGTTGCTACCGATAAGTTGCCCCTCCTTGGTTCGAGTTGTTCGCTCGGGTAAGCCAGTCTAGACACATATCTCCTTCAGGGTTAAACCTAATGAAACTGAAACACAGATATGGCTAATCCTAGTAGGCTCCACTTATTTGCATTATTATTTGTAATTGACTTAGTGACTGAACATAGAATCGAATCTGTCTAGGATGTGTATCCCTCTATTATTTGATTACTTAGATAGTTACATGTGTTATCATAAAATATATTTATTTAGAAGATCTTTGATTTGCCAATTGTAGGGTGATTAGTGAAATGAGAAAAATAGTTTATCTTTCAAATTTTGTATAAAGATAGGGAGAAAACACCAAAAAAATTTCTATTTTTAGAAGTTATTATACATTTCCTAAAAATGAAATAAAAAGATTTTTCACAACTTAACCAAAATTGCAAATGTAATGCATTTGTCAAGTCATGCTTCAATATCTTAAAGTTTTTTTAATTGTCCAATCTGGACGAACTACGCACACCTGATTCTCACCTCGATGAGATACGTAGAAAACCCTCTTTGGGTTCGGTGATCCTTCTTTAAAATTTCAAAAAAAAGATATTTATTTCTTATTAAAAATAATGGTGTGCTTATGATCTTTTTGAATTATGTTTGACCTGATTCTCACCTTGACAAGATACGTAGGCAGCCTCATTTTGAGGTTTGGTCCAACTAAAGAAATTTAGAAAGGCCTCGTCACAAAAAATGGGGCAATTTTTAAAAAAAAAAATATTCAAAGTTCAAATAAAAGTGTTTCTCTTTCTTATTTTAAAATCTAAAAAAAAAAAAAAAGATGAAAAATTTATTTCGGGTATGACATTTCTTCAAGAAAATTTTTAATTTAGAAAATTTAACTTGGTTAGTACCAACATGTTTAGGAATGTGCATAAGAAAAAAGAAAGAAAGTATTAAACTATTTGGCAAGATAGGCCAACTTTATTGTGACCTATCGACTTCTTTTGGTATCTCTTGATATCTTTATGTAATACTTGAGAAACTGTTTTACTTAAAATTAAGCCTAAAAAAAATTCAAAATCATGTTTCATGTACATTGTGTGGCAAACTTTACATATTAAATTCAATGACATGCCTTTGTTGATCTATAACTTGGCCCGAATGTTGGTTGGAACGCATTTTTGAGCAACGTTTAACTTGGAAAAGGATCATAGGTTTTCTTTGATCCGATTGTGCCTTTCAAGCCTACCGAATGACATATTATCCATAGAACTCCCATTTTGAGCCTGAAACCTTTTTATTTAAATGACCATATTTTAGCGTATATCTTTTTGAGTGCATAAATGCACTATTCCTTGATCTCACCTCCTTGAGTGCACTATCAATTATATACACAGTGCCAAACATCTAAGTTGGGTAACAAAATGAAGAGGTCAAACATGTGAAAGTTCAAAGAAAAAAAGACAATGAAAAGCTAGAAAGAAAAAAAAATCTCCAACGAAAAGGAGAGAAAATAAGAAAACAAGAAAAGGAAAATAAATGAGGAGTTTTCAAGAAAACATAGGTCAAATGCGAGAATGAAAAATATTCAAAGCATTGTGCAAATTTTAAGGAGGAAATAGTCACTTTATCCCAAATGAATATCCTACCTTTCCCTTCCTACATTACAAGCCAATGACAAGTCCTATTTGATCTCATTTTCGGTGTTCTCACATTAGTGGATACTTACATGAGGGTCAAACATATGGTATCTCAATCTCATGCATTGCACATCTTTCTGAGTGTGAGTGACTTTCAAAAATGTTCTACGATCTAAATTATTCTATAATGTGGGAAAAAGGACTTCATTTGTTGTGAGACCACTTGAAACATGAGTATATAAATAATTTTATCCCTTAACTTAGGCAAGATGAACTCATCTTGTAAATACTTATGTATGTTTGAGATACCATTTGAAACTATAAGGATTACTCAAAGTTGACCTCAAATTTGTCTGAAAGTAGTTGAAGGTATGTATAATACTAATAATTGGTACCAACTAAAGTCAAAGCAATCTCAACCATGAATTAATTTCTTTCTTTTCTCCTCTAGCATTTTTTTTTATTTATGAACTACGTTTGACATGATTCTTGCTATACAAGATATGTAGGTAGTCTTACAATATGGCTCGGTCTCACAGAATAAAATTTTATATCTTTGAAGGAATGAAATTGAATCATTTTTTAAAAAAAAGTCAAAAAATGATAAATTAAAAAGAGTTTCAAAGTTACTTAATTTAAAAACTGGGCATGTATTTATTTGTAAAAAAAATCACACTTATTACTAGAGAACAAAGACCATATTTGCATTTTGACCTTGGAGAATAAACACCCTAGATGCATCATCTTTCATTCCTAAAGAATAAACACTCTAGTTGCACTTTGACCTTAGGAAACAAACACCCTACAATCTTTCATTTCTAGGGAACAAACACCCTAATTGCATCAATTTCTTGCATTTTTCTTTTGGTATAAGTATTTCTCATTTATGCTCAAAGCTTAAATGATATTTTTCTGGTGTAAACTGGGGAAAAAAATAATGTCGTGGTTATTTTATTTGATGATTTAGTGTAGCAGGACTCTCCTGGATAATGGGACTAGCACGACCCTCCTGGATAATGGGATTAGCAGGGCCCTCCTGGATAATAGGACTAGCAGGACCCTCCTAGATAATGGGACACTAGCAGGACCCTCCTGGATAATGGGAGTAGCAAGACCCTCCTTGATAATGGGACACTAGCAGGACCCTCCTGGATAATGGGACTAGCAGGACCCTCCTGGATAATGGGACTAGTAGGACCCTCCTAGATAATGGGACTAACAGGGCCCTCCTAGATAATGGGACACTAGCAGGGCCCTCTCGGATAATGGGACACTAGCAGGGCCCTCTCGGATAATGGGACACTAGCAGGGCCCTCTCGGATAATGGGACTAGCAGGACCCTCCTAGATAATGGGGTTAGCAGGACCCTCCTGGATAATGGGACACTAGCAGGACCCTCCTAGATAATGGGACTAGCAGGACCCTTCTAGATAATGGGACACTAGCAGGACCTTCCTAGATAATGGGACTAGAAGGACCCTTCTGGATATTGGGACACTAGCAGGACCCTCATGGAAAATGGAACATTAGTAGGACCCTCCTGGTTAATGGGACTAGCAGGACCCTCTTGGACAATGGGAATTAGTATAACAGGACCCTCCTAGACAATGGGATTTAGATTATCAGGACCCTCCTGGACAATGGGATTAGCAGGACCCTCCTACAGAATGGGATTTAGTTATTTTTTCCTAGGATAAACACTTCATATTCTGAGTTTGTTATTTTTTATTTTCTCCGAGAATAAACACTAACTAGTTTGAGAAGTTATTTTTTATTTTCTCCAAGGATAAACACTTCCTAGTCTGAGACCTTTATTTTTATTCTCTCCTAGGATAAACACTTTCTAGTCTGAGACTATTATTTTTCATTTTCTCTAACACTTCCTAGTCTATGACCACTTTTTTTTATTTTCTCCTAGGATAAACACTTCCTAGTCTGAGACGTTATTTTTCATTTTTCTCCTAGGATAAACATTTTCTAGTCTGAGCCTATTATATTTCATTTTCTCCTAGGATAAACACTTTCTAGTCTGAGACCGTTATTTTTTATTTTCTCCTAGGATAAACACTTCCTAGTCTGAGATGTTATTTTTTATTTTCTCCTAGGATAAACACTTCCTAGTCTGAGACGTTACTTTTTATTTTTTCCTAGGATAAACACTTCCTAGTGTTAGACGCTATTTTATATTTTTCGCCTAGGATAAACACTTCATAGTCTGAGATTGTTATTTTTAATTTTCTCCTAGGATAAACACTTTCTAATCTGAGACGTTATTTTTTATTTTCTCCTAGGATAAACACTTCCTAGTCTGAGACTGTTATTTTTCATTTTCTCCTAGGATAAACACTTCCTAGTCTGAGACATTATTTTATATTTTCTCCTAGGATAAAAACTTCCTTGTCTGAGACGTTATTTTTTATTTTCTCCTAGAATAAACACTTCCTAGTCTGAGACTATTATTTTTCATTTTCTCCTTAGAATAAACATTTCATAGTCTGAGACTGTTATTTTTCATTTTCTCCTAGGATAAACATTTCCTAGTTTGAGACTGTTATTTTTCATTTTTTCCTAGGATAAACACTTTCTAGTCTGAGACCTTTATTTTTTTATTTCTCCTAGGATAAACATTTCCTAGTCTGAGACCTTTATTTTTATTTTCTCCTAGGATAAATACTTCCTAGTACGGATTTTTTTTTAATTCTTTTTTATTTACATTTGCTAATAATTCACAAAAAAAATTCAAGTGAAAATTGGGGCAAAAATTTTGTTTATTTCTTTTGTTTGTGATGGTTTTCAGGTTTCTTCAAGCGAAACATGAATTTGAAATTCAAGAACAAAGTTTCAACTCTTTTCAGAATGATCAATTTCATGATAGCCATAATCAGCTTCTTCAATGCATGTAGCAGCCTAACTTCTTGACATCTATTTTTATTCAGCTATTGATCAACAAAACAAGTAGGCCTTCAAGAACATTTTCAAATTGTCATTTTGAAAAGTGCCGAAAACTCACTCTAAGTGGCAAGTTAAGCCTCAAATTTTGTTCCAGATCAAGATACTCACCCAAAAAATTCAAAGTGAGATCTGAAGTCAAAGACTTAAGTGTAACTCAAGATAATCTGCATAGATAGGAGCTTGTACTTTTATTTTCCTTTTGACTATTAGCTTTCATTTTTTTATGTAAGGATAAGAGTCGCGACCTGGAGCCTTGATGAAACCTCACTTAACTTCCAACTCATCAACTCATCTTCTTGAACTACACGTGACCCGATTCCCTTATAACCCAGGATATGTAGGATGTCCAAAACCAAGACTCGGTCGCACAAATATTCCTTCAAATACAAGTCCGGTCAAAATTTGTCAGTTATCTACTTCTTTGTCTGAAAACTCTTCGTGTTTCCAGTCAAAGAGAGGCAAACTGTAGACACGTAATTTTTTATCGAACTTAAGTTTACCACCATTTTTAGAGATTAAATATTTTATAAATCTAAATTAAATATTTTGATTTGTATCTTATTTTATTAAGTTTATTTTAAAGGATTTGAAAATAACAAAAATAGAGTCACACTTTAAGGTACATTTTGTTTTTAATTTATTCAAAATTTTAGTAAATAAATTAGATATTTTCATATTTTCTTAATTATATTTTTTGATTTAGCTATTTAATTTTTCTATATTTTTATTAATTCCAAAATAATTATGTAATATTATTATTATTACATTTTTATTTATTAACAACAAAAAATTAAAACAAATAACCTACCCATTACCCTCATCTACTTAACCACTTCACCTCACTACCCACATCTCAACCCCACTACCCCACTCCTACACACTACAAACAACAACACTATACACATACACTACGTACTACACACACCTATAAGAGACAGAAAACATAACAATAAAAAACAACTAAAAACAATCAGCACGGAAAAAAAAAGAAAAACGCAGCAAACAAAAAAAAACTTTCAGATTCATTTTATTCCACTTTCAAAAATTCACCAACACATTCACATCTTTTCTTCCTTTCTCATTACTACTTTCATATAGACACAAAACATATACTACCACATACAATCTACAAAAGCTTTGTGAGTGTTTTAATCGATCTTCGGTCAAGATTTTGAGGTATTCAACTTTACCTTTCTCTTTATTTGTTTATGAAATTTGATGTCTTTTCGTGATTTGATTTTCGCAAGAGGTATCATTTAATTTTTATTGTATATTTTAATTTTCATGATTATATAATACTTGCTTTCAATGTTATGAAATTTGCCTAAATTTTATGTGTATTTAATCATAACACAATAATATTGAAATATTTCCTGTTTATTCTATTATACATTTATTTTTCATTTTTGTACCATATGTTGTTATCAATTCAGTACCTCTTGTGTCCAACCAAAATCAACTAAATGTCTAACATAATTATTCTAATAGTTTGTTTAGTCAACTGTATCTAATATTAAAAATGTTTATTTTAGAAAAATTAAGAAATGAATAGTTACAATTTTTTAACTTTTTATTTTTATTGTTTTTTGTCATAACTTGTAAGTATACTAAAAATGTAAGTGCATCTATATCCAATTTGAATATGAATTTTTTTTTTTTTGTTTAAGATTTTGAATTTTATTATTTAAATAGTATTCATGAAAATAAAAAGTAAAAATTAATTTAATCATTAATAATGCATTCAAGCTTTCTAGCAATAGGTAAATATTAGGATATACGACATGTTAAAAATGTTTGTTTCGATTAAGAATGTGGTTACACATCTTTTTGAAACATTTTAAAGAAATTAAAGGATGTGGTGACACACCTTGGTAAAATTATTCTAGTAAATGTTTTATTTTGTTAAAATCAAGATGTGAGACATAAAATATTAGGTGACACACACGAGAGAAGAAAGTTGTTATGCTTCTGAGCCGGTGTATGCCAAGACCAAGAATGAAGCGATGCATCTAGGGTGAGACTAATAAAATTTCATTAATAAAAAAATGCAAACAAGTGATGGCCTCAAATAATATATCCAAAAATAATAATTCAAGATAAGTATAAGTCAATAAAAGCGATCGTGCTAGAACCACGAGACTCGAGGGATGCCTAATACCTTTCCCTCAGTAATGAGAATTCCTTACCTGCATTTCTAGTTCGCAGACCAAATAAAGAGTCATTTCCTTTTGATTAGGGATTAAACAAAAAGGTAACTTGGAACACCATAACTCAATTCCAATTAGCGACTCTGAAAAAATAAAATAATCCCTAATCAATACCATCACTTAGATTGAAAAAACCCTTTTTGCCGGCCGAAAAGGGGTGTGACAGAGGTGATAGTTCTCTTGTCTATATGAATAAAGCTAAGGATGAGACCAAATGAATGGTAAGTATGAATATGGCGACTTCAAGATTATGCTTAGTGTGAATGTTATTATGGGATGCCCTTCATACATTGCACAAGTATGCCTTAAGGTTACTTAGAAGTATAGTGCTCTTGTTATATGAAAACCTAGGTCTTGACTATGCATATAGATTATGATTAAGATGACCAAAAAGGGATGCATAGCTTGAAGGGTATTATGGGATGCTATTCATGCATTGCACAAGTATGCCTTGAGGTTACTTGAGAGTAGTCCTATTATGGTACAAATTACGAAGAGTTGAATAATGCTTTTATGATGCTTATGTTGGAGACTTTGCTTTTGACTATAATATTGTGTCTTATGCTTATAGTTTATGTTTCATGAAGTATTTTATATGATTGTGGATTATGTCTTATATTGACTAACCCTTATCTTATGGTCATATGGTGTTATGCTAGCTAACATATTTAGTACATTTTGTACTAACACATACTTTCCCTACATTCTCATCAAATGTACGGTTTGGAGACTTGAGTTCTATTCTTGGAGATGGGTTTCTAAGGAGCAAAAGAGTTGAAGATTTTGGTGAGTCCACATAGCTTCGAGGACAAACTCACTATTTCCTTTATGTCTTTTGTTTCCATGTTGAGACTATTGTATAGGGTATGTCCCAAGAGTTTTATTCAAAGTTGTATTAGATGGTTTGACACAAAGGTGTAGTAAAGACTTTCGTTTTCATTTTATAAAAAGACTTTGATTGTATGGATAAAAGTTTTTAAAATTTCTGTACTATTCTATTATCTTATGTTATTATATGCTAAGGGATTGTATGAGACCCCTTCGGGGTCAAGTACGCCATGTCACATCTAGGGTGTACCCCTGGGTTCTGACAAACTTGGTATCAGAGCACAAGGTTTAGAATGGTTCTAGGATTGTCTCAAACCACGTCTAGTAAAGTATTGTTCATAAATATGAAGTGTGCCACATTTATGAATAGGAAGGTATTGGATGTTTAGGAAATCTCACGTCTTCATTCTCTAACACGCCATAGAGTTTGGCTCTTGTAGGTTCTTCTTCTAATATGTGCCCTATGGTCTTTCAGGGTATGACTATTACAAGGGAAAATGCTAGGAGAGGTGAGGACGACAATGAGGAGCAAGAGGTTGCTCTCCAAGTTCCACACCAAGCTCCTCCTCAAGCTCCGGTTGATCCTTCGGCTATGACAAATGTGGAAATTAAGTAGGCCCTTGTAACATTGGATCAAGCTATGACGGCCCAAGCCAATAGAGATGTTGGGCCCCATGTGAGCCCTAATTAGAATACCGTGGCTTCTAGATTGAGGGATTGTACAAGGATGAACCCTCCCATATTCTTTGGTTCCAAAGTAGGAGGAAATCCTCAAGAATTTGTGGAAAAGGTTTACAAGATAATTGATGCTATGGGGGTGACTTTGGTAGTGAAAGCGGAGCTAGCCGCTTATCAATTGAAGGGTGTGGCCCAAGTATGGTATACTCAATGGAAGAGGAATAGGCAGGTAGAAGACATTTCTTGATAGGTTCTTTCCCCAAGAGATGAAGGAAGTTAAGGTAGAAGAATTTATCATCCTTCGTCAATGAGGTATGAGTGTTCAAGAATATTCTCTAAAGTTTACCGAATTGTCCAAGTATGCTCCGTCTATGGTGGTGGATCCAAGGGATGAAATGAGTATGTATGTGACGGGTATATCCAAGGTGGTAAGAAAAGAATTTCAATAGGAAATGCTCCTTCATGATATGGATATCTCACATCTAATGGTGTATGTCCAACAAATGGAGGATGAGAAACTCCAAGACAAGAATAGAGAGGTAAAAAGGGCTAGGAACGATGATGGGGGTTTCTCCAATGCTAGATCCGATGGATATGGTCAACCTAGAAATCAACAAAAACTTTCCAACCAAGAGAGGGTGTCTAAACCTAATCCTCAAAGAGGGAGTAATAGTGAATCTGTGTTGCTTAATCCTACTTGCTCCAAGTGTGGAAGAAAGCATTACGGTGGGTGTCTAGCCGGAAAGGGATAAAGGGAGAGAGGTAAATCAAGCTTCTCTTAATGGTCTGGATCGCAATGCTCCCAAGAAAAAATAGGTTCTAGGTTCTCCAAGCTAGTGGTGAACAAGAGTGTCCCCCCGGATGTGACTACCGGTATGTGTTTCATGCCTTATTAGATTCCGGTGTTGCTTGTCTTTTATGACTTGATAGATTTGATATTTTAGACCTTGAAGTTGTCTTTAGTATGAATGATGTTTAAAAGAGTTTTTGTAGGCTTACTCCCCAGGGGGAGATGGTGTGCCTACCTAGTAAGGTTATTGTGTGTTTATGAGTTGCCATGGTTTCCTTATATGATGCATGTTCATGAAAACTTGTGATTTAAAAGAAAATGAGTTTGCATGATTAAATTGTCCTCATGATTGTAGTGCATTGAGTTTGAGTTGCCTATTTTGACTTCATGAGATGAATATATGAGAATGCCTTAGTTTTGAGTCGAAAGATTCCTCTTTGAATAACTGCTTTTTGAGAGTAAATTACATTTAGGCTCCATGAGAGTATGATGAGCATGTTATGACTTGGAGATGGTAGTTCCTCCTTGAACATGACTAGTTATGAGAATTCCATGAATAAATGGGTTGTTAGATGTAGTTCCTACACCTGTGTGTTGCATTGAATATGTTTAGCTTGGAATTGAAGTTTTCTCCATTAGCTTATGTGCATTTAGATGAGTTGCATGCATGATGGGCTGCTAATCTAGAGTCGTTTCCTTAAGAAGTATTTAGAATCGTCATTTGAGGACGAATGATCCCAAGGGGAAGATATTGTAATACCCCGTAATTCTATTAAGCTAAGCTAGGGATAAATGTGTGGGCTAGCAAGCCATGGAAGAGGGCAAGGACCTATGGCACTTAGAAGTTTCTTAAGGAGAGCATATTTTACCTTTGTAACTCGGTGAGGTGGGGTTCCATTGCCCAACTGATTAGACGATTAGCCAAGTGGAACCACATCGCCTAAGGGGCAGCCCCAAGGGGCCTACATGCTGGAATTTTGGGCAAACCAGGTCGGGGCCTCCTCCTTATTCCTTGAATAAGTATCCAAGATCCTCTGTTCCTCGAATAGATTAGAATGTAATCAGTGAAAACAATAACAAACATATCAAGATAAGACTTTAAACATTCTGTTCATAAGGTCAATAAATGTTGTAGGAGCATTAGTCACACCAAAAGACATAACTAGAAACTCCTAATGACCATAACGGGTCCTGAAAGCTGTCTTGGGAATATCACTCTCTCTTACTCTCAACTAATGATAGACATATCTGAGGTCTATTTTAGAAAAACAAATGGCACCCTGAAATTGATCGAAAAGATCATCAATCCACAGAAGTGGATACTTATTCTTTATAGTAAACTTGTTCAATTGGCGGTAATCAATACAGATCCGAAGAGAACCATCTTTCTTCCTCACAAATAAGACCAGAGTGTCCCGAGGTGAGAACTTGGTTGAATAAAACCTTCTCAAGAAGGTCTTTCTACTGCTTTTTTAACTCTTTCAACTCAGCTGGAGCCATTCTATATGGCGGAATAGAGATAAGACGACTATCGGGAAGAATATCTATATCGAAGTCTATTTCTCTCTCAGGAGGGACTCCGAGAAGATCATATGGAAAGACCTCTGGGAACTCACTCACAACTGGAACTGACTGAATAGGTGGTGTCTCAACACTAGAGTCATTAACTCGGACTAAGTGATAGATACACCCCTTGGAAACTAACTTTCTCGCCTTAAGGTACGAAATAAAATAACCCTTAAGCACTGCTGAACTACTCCTCCACTCTATAACTAGCTCATTAGGAAACTAGAACTTAACTACTCGAATTCTACAATCAACTGAGGCATAACAGGCATAAAATATGTCCATACCTGGAATAACATCAAAGTCCACCATATTAAGCTCAACTAAGTATGCCATGGTGTCCTTGTTATTGACCAAAATGGTAACATCACGATAAACTCTCTCAGCTAGAATAGACTCATCGACATGTTTGGAAACACTGGCGGGCTCAAGATGTTTCTCAGGAAGAATATCAAAATTCATCGCAACATAAAGAGTCAAAAAAGATAGACTCGCACTTGGATCTAGCAATGCATATAAATCAAAAGTAAAGACTTTGATCATACTAGTGACAACATCAGGTGAATTCTCTTACTCTTGGTGACTATTGATAGCCTACAGATAGTTTGCTCCTCCACATGTCCTTGAAGTAGCTTTTCTAGGTGCAGTTTTGTCTATTGAAGCTACCAAAGAAGATTGGGCACTATTACCCCCATTACCATTTCCCTGCCTATTCTTAGGGAACTCTCTCATGAAGTGACAAGTCTGACCACACTTAAAACAACTAGTGGAGCCATCACGACATGCTCCTGGTGGTTCCTACCACACTTAGCATATGCAGAAGTCAAATTACCTCATTGTGCCATACTACCTTAAGATTAGGCAGTCCTAGCTCTGAAGTTTTGTGAATTCTGGTTCTTGAACTCACCTTTGTTCCTTGGTGCAGGTGCACTAGTAGATGATGGAGCAAGTCCATTTGGCTTCTGTTGAAAAGATGACCATTTTGCATTACTCTTCGGCTACCCGGACTCATTTCTTGTTGTCTTAGCCTTCTTTTTTTGGAACACTTCTCTATCTCTCATCTTATCTTCCTCAGCTTGTTGCACATGGATCATCAGACTTTATATGTCCATGTCCCCTTTCAACATCGCAACCTTACCCTCTTTGCTCGACGCACGAGACAACCCAGACACAAATAAGCTCATCTTGCTCCTCATATAAACAACCATCTCCGGAGCATAACGGGAAATTTAGGTGAACTTGAGGTTGTACTCATGCACACTCATGGATTCCTGCTTAAGAGTGAGGAATTCTCTTACCTTTGCCTCTCTTAGCTCAAAGGGAAAAAAATGCCCCATGAAGGCACCTTCAAACACAGCCCAACAAACAATTGGTGCTCCTTCAGCTATACTCTTTTTCCATTGTACATACCATATCCTAGAAACACCCTTCAATAGATATGCAGCTAGTTCCACTCCCTCAGAATCAGCGACATGCATAACCTCAAAAATCTTCTGTAGCTCTTCCATAAAGTTTTTCGGATCCTCAATGACACTTGAACGGTTGAAGTCTGAAAGATTCATCCTTAAGAACTCACAGATCCTAGATGTATTAGCCACATCCTGTCGATTCTCTCTTTGTTGCCCATATTGGTTGGTCACCACTTAACTCAACATCCGGAAAGCATTCCGAAACTCAGTATTAGTGACCTCTCATTGGGTTTGCACTTCTCGTACATTATGTTACCCTTGATCCTGAGGATCAACATTTCTCCTAGTAGGACGACCTCAGACCGCTCTACGTGGAGGCATGATCTAAAAGATACGTGCAAGCACAAATCAAAAGGAAACTTTATAGAGTTTCGCTCTATCACATGAAAAGAGTATAAAAGAAGTGAGATAATTCCATAATGTCACAGCTTCCTAATTATAGATCTGGCGCACTTCACACCAATAACTAGGAATCTATAGAAACGCCTTCATAGAAACCCTAGGACTCTTGAAATTTGTGTTGTGATACTAAGTTTATCACGCCTTGAGCCTATACCCTGGACGTGGCCGACACTAGAGAACCATTGCTAACCCAAAGCGAACCCTTGGCCTGGCTCAACTCTCAGCGGAAGACTTATGCAACATAAGATGAACTTTAAAAGTAAACTTTACTCAACTGTCTAACAAGGTAAACTCAGAATATTTCAAAAATAAAACATTCACTTGCTAAAAGAGGCAACTCAAGTCTAGAATATTAAACACTGGAAATGAAAAGACTCATGAACTACTACTGTCTATCTATCTATGAAGCCTCTAATACTACGAGGGATGTCGGGATAAGACCCCCGATCATCCTACCAAAACTTAAATAGATGAAAATAAATAGGGAATCCTCCGAAAGCAATGAGGCTCACCAAATAACTCTAGAACTGCAATTGGTATCAACGAATCGCTTGTTGATGCTCCTGATCTCCTGTATTTGCCTCATGAAATGATGCAAGCGTAATGGCATCAGTACATTAAATGTACGGGCATGTAAAGGGAATACTAAATATAACACAATAGCTTGAACTTGGAAAGAAGGAAACATAATCACCTCGACTCTACTCAACTCAACCTCAACCTCAACTCATGGATACTCAACTCAAAGCAGTATAAAAACAACAATAAAGATGTAGTTTATATAAATCGTTTTAAAATAGTACATAACAACTTAATGTATTCAAAAATACAATAATAATCAGTTTGTATGTAAAAATACAAAATAACTCTGTTTGAGAGATTCTCTAATCGACAACCATCAAAATGAGCTATGTGATGATACAACGTCTCACCCACGCTGCCTGAACTGTCCTATAGTAACACCTTGGTATTTTAAAGAGTTAAAAATAAAAAGAATTAAATTGGAAACAACTAAATCTAAAATTGTGCAAGTTATGCATCAGTTATGAGTTTTTGGTCAACTTCAAACAACCATAACTTTCAGTACATGATGAGTTAGGTGTCCCATGAGATATCAAATGAACGGTCTTGGAATCCTCTTTCCAACACCACCGAGCTTGCTAATTTTTGAGCTCGTATGAGGGAGATATTCCCGTTTGAAGTTAGGTTGTCCAATTAAGGAAAGTTACTCGAAAATATGAGGGGTATTTTGGTATTTTGCCTTACCCTTTCAGATTTAAGTGTTTTTAGTAAATAATTAGGGATGTAAACTGATTTGGTTCAGTTTTCCCAAATCAATTTACACTTAGGGTTTTAGAAGAAAGTTCAAGAAGAGGAGAAAAGGAGAAAAGTGCAAGGTGTTCGTCAAGATTCTTGAGTTTTGTTGAGGATATCGCCAAGGGTTTGATCCCTAAGTGGTATGTGAGTTCACATAGTGTTGGGTTCATTCACCCACATGCCAATAATGTTATTTTAGTGCAATTTCTTTCTCAAAGTTGAAGGATTAGAGTTCTTGATTAGTTTTCTTGAAGTTTTGCTTTCGTTCTTGAATTAGGATGGAGTAGTATTGAGTACTGATATGGAGGAGAGTTCTAATAACTCAGAGCCCCCATAAATTATGTAGCTAACGTGGGAAGGAATGGGTCATACTTTTTAGATGATTCCTTTATTGCTTTTTAGCATAAACTAGTGGATCCACTTAGTTAAGGAGTTCTATACCCCGAAAAGTATAGGACAGTTCTGGTAGCGTGGGCTAGATGTTGTATCATCACATAGCTCATAGTGATGGTTGTCGGTTAAAGAATTTCCCAAATAGAGTTTATTTTGTATTTTTGCATACAAACTGAGTTATTATTGTATTTTTCAATACATTGAGTTGTTATTTACTGCTTTAAAGCTTTTCTTTATAATGCATTATTTTTATCACTTTATATTGAACTGAGGTTGAGTTGAGTTTCGGCGAGGTAACTGTTTATTCAGTTCCAGTTCAAGCTTATGTCATGTTTTAGATTTCCCCTCACATGCTCGTACATTCCATGTACTGACACCCTTTGGCATGCATCTTTTATGATGCACATAGAGGTAACCAGGATCAACATACAACGCTTCATTAATCTAGTTGAGTTCCAGAGTTTTGATGAGCCTCTTTGCTTCTGGAGGATCCCTTATTTACTTTCAATTATTTTAGTTGTTAGGATGATCGGGGTCTTGTCCCGACATCCCTCATAGTATTAGAGGTTTCATAGAAAGATAGACATAGTTCATGAGTCTTTTCATTTTCAATTGTTTATGTTGAGACTTGAGTTGCCACTTTGGCTAGTTGAGTATTTATTTATAAAACAGTCTAGGTTTATCTTTTGAGACAATTGAGTAAAAAATTATCTTTCGAGTTCATCTTATTTATGAGTAAGTCTTCTGCTGAGAGTTAAGTCAGGCAAAGAGTTCGCTTGGGGCTAGCAATGGTTCTCGACTGTCGGCCACCCCCAGGGTATAGGCTTGGGGGGTGACAAACTTGGTATCAAAGCGCAGAGTTTAAGAGTCCTACGGTGTCTATGAAGTCGTGTATGTAGAGTCCTGGTTATTGGTGTGAAGCGTGCTACATCAATAATTAGAAGGCTGCGAGATTTAGGAACTATCTCACTTCTTTCATACTTTTTTCGTGCATTATAGTTCATCTTTATAAAAGTTCCTTTCTAACTCATGCTTGCGAGTATCTTTCAGATCATGCCTCCACAAAGAGTTGTTTGAGGTCGTCCTGCTAGGAGGAATGTTGAGGATCAAGTGATACCCAATGCACCGGAAGTGCAACCCCAAGGAGAGGTCCCAACTGTTGAGTTGCGGGAAGCTATCCGTGCGTTGAGTCAAGTTGTGACCAACCAAGCTAGGCAACATAGAGAGGTTTGACAGGATGTGGCTGATACATCCAGGAGTTGAGAGTTCTTAAGGATGAATCCTCCAGACTTCACCGGTTCAAGTGTCACTGAGGATCCGAAAGACTTTGTGGAAGAGCTATAAAAGATTTTTGAGATTATGCATGTTGTTGATGCTCAACGAGTGGAACTAGCTACATACCAATTGAAGGGTGTCGCTAGAATCTGATTTGACCAATGGAAGAAGAATAGAGCTGAAAGTGCACCAATTGTGAACTGGGCGGTGTTCGAGGAGGCCTTCTTTGGGCATTTCTTTCCTCGTGAACTAAGAGAGGCCAAGGTAAGAGAATTCCTCACTCTTAAACATGAATCTATGAGCGTTCATGAGTACATCCTTAAGTTCACCCAACTTTCCCGTTATGCCCCAGAGATAGTTGTTGACGTGAGGAGCAGGATGAATATGTTCGTTACTGGATTGTCTCTTTTGTCAAGTAAGAAGGGCAAGGCAACTATGCTGATAGGAAATATGTAAATAGAAAGATTTATGATCCATGTGCAATAGGTTGAGGACGATAAACTAAGAGATAGAGAAGTGTTTCTAAATATGAAGGCAAAGACATTAGGAAATGAGTTCGGGCAGCAAAAGAGTAATGCGAATTTGTCACATTCCAACAGAAGCAACATGGACCTTCTCTGTCATCTGCTAGTGCACCTGCACTAAAGAACAGAGGTGAGTTCAAGAATCAGAATTCACAGAACTTTAGAGCTAGACCTGCGCAGTCTCATGATAGTGTAGCACAAAGAGTTAAAGGGACTCCTCCATGTGCTAAGTGTGGTAGTTTCACACCCCTTTTTCACGCGATGGAGATGGTTTTTCCAATTAAAGTGACGTTATTGATTAGGGATCATTTTATTTTTTCAGAGTCGCCATTTGGAATTGAGTTTTAGTGTTCCAAGTCACCTTTTTGTTGAATCCCCAATCAAAAGGAAATGACTCTTTATATGGTCTGCGGACTATAAATTTGGGTGAGGAATTTTGTTGACCGACGGGAAGGTATTCGGCATCCCTCGAGTCCCGTGGTTCTAGCACGACCGCTTTTATTGACTTATATATACTGAAAAATAATTTTTGGATATATTATTTCAGGCCATGACTTGTTCGCATTTTTATTTTGTTGAACTTTTATTTGGTCTCGACCTAGATACGTAACCGAATTCTTGGTCTTGACATTTAGAGACATAACTGTCTTCTTTGCATCACACTTGATAATCTTATTCTTTTATATAAGTTTCTACTTTAAATTAATAAAAGTTAATTGTATTATTGGACTAGGTGCATCACCACATCCTTGATTTTATTTTTAATGTTTCAAAAAAGATGTGTAACCACATTCTTAATTGAAACAAATATTTTTAACGCATCGAAATGTTCGGTTTAACATTAAAAGAAATTATCTCTTCCTTCTAAAACAAAAAGCAAAGTAAAATACTAAACTTCTAGAATAATTTTGGATCATTTTCATATCTTTTTTAGTTTTTTACTATTCTTAAATTTGATGTCAAAATTAAGCATACCCATATTGTAATTTCTTATTAATCCAGCAAAACAATAACAAATTGCTAAAATAAATTCCATTATTCATTTGACAAAATAAAACAACAATAAAAAAATTTCACCAAATAAAGCTACTTTCATTTAAAAAGAGATATAACACTTAACACATTCTTCATTCAATCAAATAATGAATAAAACAAAGTGTAAGAAAACTTACCATATAATTACATCAAATTCCATAAATAAATTAAAGAGATAAGGTAATGTTTAACCCTAAGTAAAAAGGATAATTACCGCAAAATCTTGACTGAGCTCGATTAGAAAACCCACAAATCTTTTGTTTTGTGTGTGGTGTCAATTTTTGGGAAAGATGTATATGATTTTAGTGTTGTGTGGTGCGTGGTTTTTTTTTTAGAGGATACATGATTGGAGGGAGTATTGTGCAGGCTGTGGAAGGGAAACAATGTTTTTCTTCTTCTTTTCTGTACGTGTTGTGTATGTTTTGTTGTTGTGGGTTTCTGATTTTTCTTTTTCTTTCCTCTTGCTCGTGTGAGTCTTGTCTGTTTGTTGATTTTTTTGTGTGTGTTTTCTTTCGTGTTTGTGTTGTGTGTCTATCCTTTTCTGATGGTGCCTGAGTGTATTTGTGTTGTGTTCTAGGTGTATAATATAGTAGTATGTAGTGGAGTGTGGGTGTGGGGGTGGTGATGTGTGTGTGTTGTGTTGTGTATGTGTGTTTAGGATGAGGGGAAGTGGGGGTTAAGGTGAAGGTGGATTTGTGTGGGTAGTGGAGTGGAGTTGGCGTAGTGGGGTAAGGGTAGTGGGTAGGTTATTTTTTTTACTTTTTTGTTGTTAATAAATAAAAATATAATAATTATAATATTAACTAATTATTTTTAAATTAATAAAAATATAGAAAAATTAAATAGCTAGATCAAAAAATATAATTAAGAAAATATTAAAATCACTAATTTATTTACTAAAACTTTGAATAAATTAAAAAACAAAATGTACCTTAAAGTGTGACTCTATTTTGGTTATTTTCAAATCTTTTAAAATAAACTTAATAAAATAAGATAAAAATCAAAATCTTTTATTTAGATTTATAAAATATTTAAGCTCTAAAAATGGTGGTAAACTTAAGTTTGGTCAAAAATTACGTGTCTATAGTTACCCCTCTTTGACTAGAAACACAAAGAGTTTTGAGACAAAGAAGTAGATAACGTGACAAATTTTGATCGGACTTGTATTTGAAGGAAAAATTTGTGCAACCGAGTCTAGGTTTTGGACATCCTACATATCACGGGTTATAAGGAAATCAGGTCACATGTAGTTCAAGGAGATGAGGTGATGAGTTGGAAGTTAAGTGAGGTTCCATCGAGGCTCCAGTTCGCGGCTCTTATCCTTACATAAAAAAAATCAAAGCTAATAGTCAAAAGGAAAATGTATCTTGATCTTGAATGGATTTGATGCTTAACTTGCCACTTAGAGTGAATATTTGGCAATCTTCAAAATGACAATTTGAAAATGCTCTTGAATGACTGCATGTTTTCTTGATTAGAAGCTGAATAGAAATAGATGTCAGGAAGTCAGGTTGCTACATGCATTGAAGAAGCTGATTTTGGCTATCATGGGGATTGATCATTCTGAAAAGAGTTGAAACGTTGTTCTTGAATTTCTAATCCATGTAATGCTTGAAGGAACCTGAAAACCATCACAAACAAAAGAAATAAACAAAAAATTTCCCCAATTTTCACTGGAATTTTTTTGTGAGTTATTCGCAAATGTGAATTTTTAAAAAAAAATAAATTCAAACTAAGAAGTGTTTATCCTAGGAGAAAATAAAAATAACGTCTCGTACTAGGAACTGTTTATCGTAGGAGAAAAATAAAAATAAACGTCTCAAACTAGGAAGTGTTTATCCTAGGAGAAAATAAAAACTAACAGTCTCAGACTAGGAAGTGTTTATCCTAGAAGGAAAAAATAATAAAAAAATAATTGTCTCAGACTAGGAAGTATTTATCCTAGGAGAAAATAAAAAATAATGTCTCAGACTAGGAAGTGTTTGTCCCAAGAGAAAATAAAAAATTACAGTCTCAAACTAGGAAATGTTTATCCTAGGAGAAAATTAAAAAATAACAATCTCAGACTAGGAAGTGTTTATCCTTAGGAGAAAAAAAAAACGTCTCAGACTAGGAAGTGTTTGTCCTAGGAAAAAATAAAAAATAACAATCTTAGACTAGGAAGTGTTTATCCTAGGAGAAAATAAAAAATAACAATCTCAGACTAGGAAGTGTTTATCCTAGGAGAAAACAAAAATAACGGTCTCAGACTAGGAAGTGTTTATCCTAGGAGAAAATAAAAAATAACAATCTCAGACTAGGAAGTGTTTATCCTAGGAAAAAATAAAAAATAAAAAATAACAGTCTCAGACTAGGAAGTGTTTATCCTAGGAGAAAATAAAAAAATAACAGTCTCAGACTATAAAGTGTTTATCCTAGGAGAAAATAACAAATCCCATTATGAGAAGGGTCCTGCTAATCCCATTATGTAGGAGGGTCCTTCGAATCTAAATCTCATTATGTAGGAGGGTCCTGTTACACTAATTCTCAATGTCCATGAGGCCCTGCTATACTAATTCTCATTGTCCAGGAGGGTCCTGCTACACTAAATCTCATTGTCCAGGAGGGTCCTTCTACACTAATTCCCATTGTCCAAGAGGGTCCTGCTACACCAAATCCTATTGTCCAGGAGGGTCCTGCTATACTAATTCTTGTTGAGGAGGGTCGTGCTACACTAAATCCTATTGTCCAGGAGGGTCCTACTATACTAATTCTTGTTGAGGAGGGTCCTGCTTCCAATTGTCTAGGAGGATCCTGCTACACTAAATCCCATTGTCCAGGAGGGTCCTGCTACACTAATTCTATTACTTAGAAAGATCTCGCTTAACATAATCATCAAATAGAATCACCACAACTTTTTTTTGCCCCAGTTTGCACCAAAAAAATATTATTAAGTTGTTAGCATAAATGAGAAATACTTATACCAAAAGAAAAATGCAAGACACAGATGCAATTAGGATGTTTGTTCCCTAGAAATGAAAGATGATAGTGTGCTTATTGTCTAGAATGCCTCTAGAGTGTTTGTTCCCTATGGTCAAAACGTAACTAGCGTGCTTGTTCCTTAGAAATGAAAGATGATAAGGTAAGTTCCCTAAGGTTAAAATGCAACTAGAGTGCTTGTTCGCTAGAAATGAGAGTGTTTTTTTTTAAAAAAAAAACATATAAAAATATTCCCCAGTTTTTGAAATAGAGGAACTTTGAAACTCTTTTTAATTTATCATTATTTTTTTATTATTCTTTTAAAAAAAAGTGATCCAATTATGATCTTTCAAGGATATAAATTTTATTTTGTGAGACCAAGCTCCATTGAAGACCTACGTATCTTGTATAACAAGAATCAGGTCAAACGTAATTCATATAAATAAAAATAAATTTTTTTTTGCAAAAGACATATTTTAAAAATAAAATACTCGTGGAGAAAAGAAATAAATTAATTCATGATTGAGATTGTTTTGACTTTAGTTGGTACCAAAAATTAGTATTATGCATATGAATCACCTCCAACTATTTTCAAACAAATTTGAGGTCAACTTTGAGTAATTCCTATAGTTTCAAATGGTATCTCAAACAATTTTAAGTATTTAAAAGATCAACTCATCTTGCCTAAATTAAGGGATAAAATAATTCATATGCTCATGTTTCAAGTGCTCTCGCAACAAATGAAGTCCTACTTCACACAGTAGAAGTGTTCTGATCTTAGGACGTTTTCGAAGTCACTCACACTCAGAAAAATGTTCAGTGCATGATATTGAGATATCATATGCTTGGCCCTCATGTAGTATCAACTAATGTGAGAACACAAAAAATGAGATCAAATAGGACTTGTCATTCGCTTGTAATGTAGGGTCAAGGAAAGGTAGGATATTCATTTGCGATAAAGTGACTATTTCCTCCTTAAAATTTACACAATGCTCTCAATATTTTTTCATTTTGACATTTGACCTTTGTTTTCTCGAAAGATTCTCCTCATTTATTTTCTTTTTTTTTTCTCTCCTTTTTTTTGAAGGCTTTTTTTTTATTTTTCGTTCTACCTTTTCTTTGTCATATTTTTGGACCTTCACATATTTGACCTTTTCACTTTGTTATCCAACTTAGATCTTTGGTACTGTGTAGATAATTGGTAGTGTGCTTAAGGAGGTTGGACCAATGAATAGTGCATTTATACACTCTAAATGATATATGCTAAGATGTGGTTATTCAAACAAAAAGGTTTCAAACTCAAAATGGAAGTTCTATGGATAACAAGTCATTTGGTAGGTTTGTAAGACACAATCGTATCAAAGAAAGCCTATAATCCTTTCCTAACTTGAATGTTGCTCAAAATTTCGCCCCAACCAACATTTGGGCCAAGTTCTAGATCAACAAATTCATGCATTTTAATTTTATATCTAAAGTTCACCACACAATGCACATGAAACAACGAGGTCGAATTGTTTTAGCCTTAACTTTAAGCAAAACAATTTCTCAAGTATTACATAAATATATCAAGAGGTACCAAAAGAAGTCTATGGGTCACAACAAAGTTGGTATGTCTTGTCAAATGGTTTAACACTTTATTTTTTTTCTTCATGCACACTCCTAAGTATGTACCAACCAAGTCAATTTTTTCCTAGATTAAAAAAAAATCAATTTTTTTATCCCTCCTTTTTTGCCCAGTTTTTGTGACGAGGACTTTTTTAGATATTTTTCTTAGTTGGATCGAACCTCAACATAAAGCTGCCTTCTTATCTTGTCAAAGCAAGAATCAGGTCAAACGTAGTTCAGAAAGATTATAAATACAAAATTATTTTTAATAAGAAATACTTCTCTTTTTTTGAATTTTTTTAATAAGGATAACCGAACCTAAAGAGGGTTGCCTACGTATCTCATCGAGGTGAGAATCAGGTGTGCGTAGTTTGTTCAAATTGGACAGTGAGAAAAAAATCTTTAAAATATTGAAACTTGCTTTGACAAATGCATTATTTTTTATAAGTATAATAAAACAAGATTTTTTTTTGTGTTTTCTCTTCTTTTTTATTTTATACAAATTGAAAGGTAACTCTTTTTTTCACTACACTAATCACACTAAAATGGGTAAACTTATGAAGACTTTCTAAATAAATGCATTTTCATGTAGCATAGAACATCAATTAAGTGGTCAAGTAAGAGATAGATACTTGTCCTAGACGAACTCAATTATTGTTTCAAGTCACTAAGTCAAATGCAAGTTATGCAAATAATCGGAGCCTACTAGTGGTAACCATCAACCTAAATGAGATAGGCGTCTAGACTGGCTTACCCGAGTGCACAACTCGAGTCAGATAGGGGCAACTTAACAGTAGTAGTGCTATTTCGACCTCATTGCTGGTCCAACCCCACCTAACATGTATGACTAAACATCCTTCACTAGGTGTCATGACACTCTAGCTTATCTCAATAGAAAGTTGGATGCATAGCTGCATTCCTGTGACCGTATGTGAATATGTTTAGAGACTTATAATGGTTGTGCAAAAGAAAACAATTTAATACAATTCAGCAATATAAAAACAATAAATGAGCAACATGTAGCACATTAGGACATCAAATACAGTATATCCAATAAAATACTAAAATTAAGTAAAAGTCAATATAACAAAGCTCGAATACTTGCTATTCCCCAGCAGAGTTGCTAGAAATGTTACACTCCTTTTTCGCGCGGTGGAAAGGTTTTTTCCAATTAAAGTGACGTTATTGATTAGAGATCATTTTATTTTTTCAGAGTCGCCACTTGGAATTGAGTTATGGTTTTCCAAATCACCTTTTTGTTTAATCCCCAATCAAAAGGAATTGACTCTTTATATGGTCTGCGGACTAGAAATTCGGGTGAAGAATTCTATTGACTGAGGGGAAGGTATTAGGCATCCCTCGAGCCCCGTGGTTCTAGCACGGTCGTTTTTATTGACTTACACTTAAATATATTTTTTGGATATATTATTTCAGGCCATGATTTGTTCGCATATTTTTTTTGTTGATCTTTTATTTAGTCTCGAGCTAGATACGTAACCGCATTTTTTGTCTTGACATTTAGAGATATAACTGTATTTTTTGTATCACACTTGATAATCTTATTTTTTTATATAAGTTTCTACTTTAAATTAATAAAAGTCAATTGTATTATTGGATAAGGTGCATCACCGCATTCTTGAATTTATTTTTAATGTTTCAAAAAAGATGTGTAACCACATTCTTAATTGAAATAAATATTTTTAACGCGCCGAAATGTTCGGTCTATAATTAAAAGAAAATATCCATTCCTTCTAAAGAAAAAAGAAAAGTAAAATACTAAACTTCTAGAATAATTTTGGATCATTTTCATATCTTTTTTAGTTTTTTACTATTCTTAAAGTTGATGTTAAAATTAAGCATACCTATATTGTAATTTCTTATTAATCCAACAAAACAATAACTAATTGCTAAAATGAATTTCATTATTCACTTGACAAAATAAATCAACAATAAAAAAAAATTCACCAAATAAAGCTACTTTCATTTAAAAAGATATATAACACTTAACACATTCTTAATTCAATCAAATTATGAATAAAACAAAGTGTAAGAAAACTTAGCATATAATTACATCAAATTTCATAAATAAATTAAAGAGATAAGGTAATGTTTAACCTTAAGTAAAGAGAATAATTACCGCAAAATCTTGACTGAGCTCGATTAGAAAACCCACAAATCTTTTGTTTTGTGTGTGGTGTCAATTTTTGCAAAAGTTGTATATGATTTTAGTGTTGTGTGTTGTGTGGTTTTTTTTTGAGAGGATACGTGATTGGAGGGAGTATTGTGCAGGCTGTGGAAGGGAAACAAATGTTTTTCGTCTTCTTTTCTGTATGTGTTGTGTATGTTTTGTTGTTGTGGGTTTCTGATTTTTCTTTTTCTTTCCTCTTCCTCGTGTGAGTCTTGTTTGTTTGCTGATTTTTTTCTGTCTGGTTTCTTTCGTGTCTGTGTTGTGTGTATATCAATTTCTGATGTTGCCTGAGTGTATTTTGGTGTTGTTGTTGTAGGTGTATAATATATTAGCATGTAGTGGAGTATGGGTTTGTGGGTGGTGATGTGTGTGTTTTGTGTCGTGTGTGTGTGTTTAGGATGAGGGGAAGTGGGGGTTAAGGTGAAGGTGGATTATTGTGGGTAGTGGAGTGGAGTTGGGGTAGTGGGTAGGTTATTTTATTTAATTTTTTGTTGTTAATAAATAAAAATATAATAATAATAATAATAATAATATTAACTAATTATTTTGGAATTAATAAAAATATAGAAAAATTAAATAGCAAGATCAAAAAATATAATTAAGAAAATATTAAAATCAATAATTTATTTACTAAAATTTTGAATAAATTAAAAACAAAATGTACCTTAAAGTGTGACTCTACTTTTGTTATTTTCAAATCTTTTAAAATAAACTTAATAAAATAAAATAAAAATCAAAATATTTGATTTAGATTTATAAAATATTTAAGCTCTAAAAATGGTGGTAAACTTAAGTTCGGTCAAAAATTATGTGTCTACAAGTAGGACCCACTCAGGATTGTGTCGTGATGGCTCCACTGGTTGTTTCAATTGTGGTCAGAATGGTCACATCATGAGAGAGTGCCCTAAGAACAAGCAAGGTAGTGGTAATGGGGGAAATAGAGCCTAATCTTCTTCACTTGCTCCACCAGACAGATCTGCACCTAGAGGGGCTACTTCAGAAACATGCAGAGGAGCAAACCATCTATATGCTATCACTTGTCTTCAAGAGCAAGAGAATTCACCAGATGTTGTCACTGGTATGATCAAAGTCTTTTCTTTTGATGTTTATGCTTTGCTAGATCCAGGAGTAAGTCTATCTTTTGTGACTCCTTATATTGACATGAATTTTGATATTCTTCATGAGCAACTTCTTGATCCCTTCAGTGTTTCTACACCTATAGGTGAGTCTATTCTAGCTGAGAGAGTTTATCGTAGTTGTACCATTTCTGTCAATCACGAAGGCAATGTGGTTGACTTAGTCGAGTTAAACATGGTAGATTTTGATGTTATTCTAGGTATGGACTGGCTTCATGCATGTTATGCCTCAGTTGATTGTAGAACTCGAGTAGTTAAGTTCCAGTTTCCTAATGAGCCAGTTATAGAGTGGAAGAGTAGATCAGCAGTGCCTAAGGATCATTTTATTTCATACCTTAAGGCTAGAAAGTTAGTTTCCAATGGGTGTATCTATCACTTAGTCCGAGTTAATGACTCTAGTGTTAAGACACCACCTATTCAATTAGTTCCAGTTGTGAGTGAGTTTCCAGAGGTATTTCTAGATTGTCTTCCCGGAGTCTCTCCTGAGAGAGAAATAGACTTCGGTATAGATATTTTTCCCGATACTTGTCCTATCTCTACTCTGCCATATAAAATGGCTCCAGCTGAGTTGAAAGAGTTAAAAGAACAGTTGAAAGACCTTCTTGAGAAAGGCTTTATTCGACCAAGTGTCTCACCTTAGGGCGCTCTGGTCTTTTTTGTGAGGAAGAAAGATGGTTCTCTTAGAATATGTATAGATTACCGTCAATTGAACAAGGTTACTATCAAGAATAAGTATCCTCTTTTGAGAATTGATGATCTATTTGATCAACTTCACGGTTTCACTTGTTTTTCTTAGATAGACCTTAGATCTGGCAATCATCGGTTGAGAGTAAGAGAAAGTGACAACTCAAGACAGCTTTCAGGACTCGCTATGGTCATTATGAGTTCCTAGTTATGTCATTTGGCCTAACTAATGCTCCCGTAGTATTCATGGATCTTATGAACAAAGTATTCAAGCCTTATCTAGATATGTTCGTTATCGTATTCATTAATGATATTCTAATATATTCAGGAAATGAGGAGGATCATGCTAGTCATCTCAGAGTAGTTCCTCAAACTCTAAAGGATAGAGAGTTGTATGCTAAATTTTCTAAGTATGAATTTTTGCTTGAGTCTTATGGCATTCTTAGGACACATTGTTTCTAGTGATGGGATTCGAGTTGACAATTAAAAGATAATGGTAATGCAGAACTGGCCTAGACCCACATCTCCAACTGATATTAGGATCTTCTTGGGATTGGCTAGTTATTATAGAAGGTTTATCGAGGGGTTTTCTTCTATTTCATCCCCGTTGACCAAGTTGATTCAAAAAATAGTTAAGTTTCAATTGTTTGAAGCTTGTGAGAAAAGCTTTCAGGATTTGAAAACTAGGTTGACTACTGCCTAGTGTTGACCTTACCAGAAGGTACGCAAGGTTGTGATGTATTGTGATGCGTCCAGAGTTGGACAAGGTTGTGTATTGATGCAAGATGGCAAAGTTATAGCTTATGCCTCCAGACAGCTTAAGATTCACGAAAGGAATTACCCAACCCATGATCTAGAGTTGGTTGTTGTAATGTTCGCTTTGAAAATATAGTGTCACTATCTTTATGGTGTTCATGTAGATGTGTTCACCAATCACAAGAGTCTTCAGTATGTAATCAGTCAGAAAGAGCTTAATCTTAGACATAGGAGGTGGTTGGAGTTACTCAAAGATTATGATATGAGTATTCTCTATCACCCATGTAAGGCTAATGTCGTTGCTGATGCTTTGAGCAGGTTGTCTATGGGTAGTACTTCCCATGTCGAGGAGGACAAGAAAGAGTTAGCAAAAGATGTGCACAGACTGCACGATTCAGAGTCCGGTTAATGGATTCCAAGAAGGAGGAATGGTGGTGATGAATGGGCCTAAATCGTCACTAGTGTCCGAAGTGAAAGAGAAACAAGACCAAGATCCTATTTTTCTTGAGTTAAAGGAAAATGTTCATAAGCAAAAAGTGATGGCTTTTGAACAAGGGAGAGATGGTGTATTGAGGTATCAAGGTAGATTGTGTGTGCCAAGGGTTGATGAACTTCGAGAAAGGACCATGGAGAAAGCTCATAGCTCTAGATACTCTATCCATTCGGGCTCCACAAAAATGTATCGCGACTTGAGAGAAGTTTATTAGTGGAGTAGTATGAAGAGGGGCATTGCAGAGTTCGTTGCTAAGTATCCGAATTGCTAACAAGTAAAGGTAGAGCACCATAGACCTGATGGTATGGCTCAGAACATAGATATTCCATAATAGAAGTGAGAGATGATCAATATGGATTTCATTACAGGTTTACCGCGGTCTCGCAGACAACATGATTAGATTTGGGTGATTGTAGATCGAATGACTAAATAAGCCCATTTCTTACCGGTAAAGATTAACTGTGCAACAGAAGATTATGCTAAGTTATATATTCAAGAGGTAGTCAGACTTCATGGAGTTCCAGTATCTATTATTTCAGATAGAGGTGTGCAATTCACCGCACAATTCTGGAAGTCTTTCCAGAAAGGTTTGGGTTTGAAGGTGAACCTTAGTACTGCTTTTCATCCTCAGACTGATGGTCAAGTAGAGCGTACAATTTAGACCTTGGAAGATATGTTGAGGGTGTGTGTGATCGATTTCAAGGGTAATTGGGATGATCATTTACCTCTCATAGAGTTCACTTACAACAATAGTTATCACTGTAGCATCCAGATGGCTCCTTATGAAACTCTTTATGGGAGAAGATGTAGATCCCCTATTGGATGGTTTAAGGTTGGTGAAGCTTGATTGATAGGACCAGACTTGGTTCATCAAGCTATAGAAAAGGTGAAGACTATTCAAGAGAGATTGAAAACAGCACAGAGTCGTCAGAAATCCTATACTGATGTTAGGAGAAGAGACTTAGAGTTTGAGGTAAATGATTGGGTTTGCTTTATGGTTTCACCCATGAAAGGTGTTATGAGGTTTGGCAAGAAGGGGAAACCTAGTCCTCGGTATATTGGTCATTAGAAGATATTCGAGAGGATTAACAATGTAGCTTATGAATTGGAGCTACCGTTAGAATTAGCAACGGTCCATCTAGTATTTCACATTTTAATGTTGAAGAAGTGTATGGGTCATCCTCCACTTATCATACCTATTGAAGATATTGGTATTAAGGATAGCTTATCTTATGAGGAGATTCCCATTCAGATTCTAGATCGGCAGGTTCGCAAGTTGAGAACCATAGAGGTAGCTTCAGTCAAGGTCTTTGGGAGGAATCAGTTTGTTGAGGAAGCTACTTGAAAGGCTGAGGAGGATATGAAGAAGATATACCCACATCTCTTTGATTCTATAGAAATTCCAAATTAAGGTACTAATCCTTTTCTTGGCATTTATTTTAGTTGAAATGTTGTGTTACTTTGCATATCGAGTGTTTGAGTTTGGTATTTATTTTACCACCCTTAGTCTACTTAGATTAATCTCATTCAAGGACAAATGTTCCATAGGGGGAGATATTGTAAAACCTCGGTATTTGAAAGAGCTAAAAATAGAAAGAATTAAATTGGAAATAGCAAAATATGTAATTTTGCAAGTTATGCATAAGTTATGACTTTTGGGTCAACTTCAAACGACCATAACTTTCCGTACAGGACGAGTTAGGTGGCCCATAAGATATCAAATGAAAGGCCTTGGAATCTTCTTTCCAACTCCACCAAGTTTGCTAATTTTTGATCTCATATGAGGGAGATATGCTTATTTGAAGTCAGGCTGTCCAATTAAGGAAAATTACTCGAAAATATGAGGGGTATTTTGGTCTTTTCCTTACCCTTTCATATTTAAGCGTTTTTCGTAAATAATAAGGGGTCTAAACTGATTTGGTTAAGTTTTCCCAAATCAATTTACGCTTAGGGTTTTAGAAGAAATTTCAAGAAGAGGAGAAAAGGAGTAAAGTACAAGGCGTTTGTCAAGAATCTTGAGTTTTGTTTTCGCCAAGGGTTTGATCCCTAAGAGGTATGTGAGTTCACATAGTGTTGGTTTCGTTCACCACACGCCAATCATGCTATTTTAGCGCAATTTCATTCTCAAAGTCTAAGGATTAGAGTTCTTGATTAGTGTTCTTGAAGTTTTGCTTTCGTTCTTGAATTGGGATAGGATTGATGAGTTCTTGAGGTAATCATATTGAGTTTAAGAGTTGTTTTTAGTAGATTCTCATATAGTTGTATTGGGTAATTGAATCTAAGGAGAAATTGAAAAAAATAAACGATTCTAGTCGAATTAAGGTCAGAAAACCAGTCTGGCGCTAGCGTGCCAGAATGTGGTCTCTGAAATTTAGGGGCTGGCGCCCCGCGCCAGCAGTGCGCCAGGGTTGCCTGCCCCCATCCTTTTTCTGTCGTTCCTCCTGTTCGAGTCCTTTTAAAGTATACATTTACTTCCTATCGATTCTAACTACTCTAAACTACTTCTGAAACATCTAGAAATCATTCACAACATGAATCATAACCTTGAATTCATAATTTAAATTTAAGGTAGAGATAAGAGTCAAGTCTTGATAGTTCTTCGAGTCATTTTAAGAAGTCTTTTTACAAATTGTTTTAAAACTTGTTTTAAGACTTGAGCATTGAGTTGAGGAAGCGTAAGAGTTGAGTTAATTTTATTTTAAATGATATATGGTAACTAAGCATTCCCAAGAGAAAATGTTTTTTATATTTAAGATGAGAGGAAACACCGATTTCCAAAGAGTTCATGAGCAGTTTTCAGTACCATCTCTTTTTAGAGAAACCTTTTGAGTAATAATCTCAGAGTTGAGGAAGAGGAAATGTTTTCTTTAAAACATAATGAGCTAAGTTGTATTTTGGGAGTATTATTGAGCACTGATATGGAGGAAAGTTCTAACAACTCACAACCCCCATAAAACATGTAGCCAACGTCGGTAGAAAAGGGTTATACTTTTTAGATGATTCTTTTATTGATTTTTAGCGTAGACTAGTGGATCCACTTAATTAAAGAGTTCTATACCCTGGAAAAGTATAGAAAAGTTCTGGCAGTGTGGGCTAGACGAGGTATCATCACATAACTCTTAGTGATGGTTGTCGGTTAGAGAATTTCCCAAACAGAGTTTATTTTGTATTTTTGCATCCAAACTGAGTTATTATTGTATTTTTTCAATACATTAAGTTGTTATCTATTGTTTTAAAGCTTTTCTTTATATTGCATTATTTCTATTGCTTTATATTGAAATGAGATTGAGTTGAGTTGATATGATGTAAGTGTTTCTTCTGTTCCGGTTCAAGCTTATGTTATGTTTTAGATTTCTCCTCACATGCTCGTACATTCTATGTACTGACGCCATTTGGCTTGCATCTTTTATGATGCAGATACAGGTAACCAAAATAAGCATCCAGCGCTTCGTTGATCTAGTTGAGTGCTAGAGTATTGGTGAGCCTCCTTGCTTTTAGAGGATCCCTCATTTACTTTCAGTTATTTCAGTTGTTAGGATGAGCAGGGTCTTATCTCGACATCTAATTAACGTTTCAAGCACTCCTCATCCAATTCTAGGTGCAAATAATCGTTAAGCAATATAAAACCCAATGAAGAGTTGGGATCGAACCCATAGGGAGCAATACGTGTTCAAATTATGTTATGAAATACAAAGGTGGTCCAAATAGTTATAGGAATAGAAATTATCGGGAAAAAAACACATAAACAAGTCTAAGGGGGTGACAACGAATGTCAGATGGGGGGGGGGGTTTGGTTTGGAATTATCAGCTACAACGCAATCAAACAAGAAAAAATAACAATATAAAGAGGAATTCTCGGGAAGTGATTGATTATAGGCAAATTTAGCTATATGGGTAATTGAAACTACTACTCCCTCCGTTTCAAAAAGATTGATCTGGTTTGACTTGGCACAAAGTTTAAGAAATTAATGAAGACTTTTGAAGTTATGTCAAATGTACAAAATTGCCCTTAATCTTGTGGTCTTAAACATGCCACGTGGAAAGCAAAAAGTAAAATGTTACCAAAAAAAGAAAGAGGTCATTTTTTTGAAACTGACTAAAAAGGAAAGGAGGTCATTCTTTGTGAAACGGAGGGAGTAATAGACAGCTACATATCAGTGGGTAGGCTGGACTATGATTGAAATAGTTTTCTCTCAAACAACTATCACGTTTCAAGTGATTTCTCTCGAACATCAAGAAGCTTAACAAATAAGAACAACCCACAACCTTACTATATCCTCTCTATCGAGCAATATGGGTAGGATTAGGTTTAGGATTCACTCTCTCAAGCTGAACCCATATCAACCAAATACCTACAAACCATTAATCAAAAGCTTTGGTTCAAAAACACTCTCTCAAGCAAGCTAAGAACTCAAAGTTAGAACCACATTTGCTAGTAGATTAAAATGCAGCTACTGATTAAACCTACTTCAATATAGCATTTAAATTAGTAATTAACAATACCCATAAGCTAATTCAACCCATAATCACACCCCAAGAATTGGGGTTTTAGTCACACATCATAAAAATAAGAAAACGATTACCAAATACATTCACTATGATTTGGGTAAATGTTCCGAAGTCTTTACAATGGTCCAAATTGAAGAAGTTTCGAAACCCACTTGCAAATCCTCAAAATTGAGCTTCAAAATCCTCAAAGTCTACAATAAGAAACAAAACTAAGAGAAAACTTTAACTCTAGAATAGGAACTGCAATATCGGGCTCGCCGAGTGGTTTGGCGATCCACCCTTTGCTCTCTTCCCTCACCCTTTTGTATTGGTTCTGAGCATCCCAAGTTCTGTAACTTTGGGCGATCCACTGTGTTGTCGCGGAATCGATCGCCGATTCGCCGAATGCTCATTATTTTTACTGACTTGGTTTCTTCCCAGGGCTGGCACACTAGAACATAAAGCAAGTTGAAGAGCCACTCGATGGTTCACCGAGTTGTCTTGGCGATCACCAAGATCTACTTTCTTCCACTTCTTCAGCTTGTTTTGCTCCTTTTTGCCTAGTAGCGTCCTTACCTTGCTCCTTAGCTCTTATACCTGAAAATCAATGCTTTAACATCAGTTTATAGCATAAAGTAGGCATTTGAGGACACTAACACTATCAAAACAAAGCCTTAAATGAGTCCAAATCTCATACTCATCAACACCCCCAAATTAAACTTTTAGGTGTCCTCAAGTAAACTCAAGATCAGCAGTTCAATAAGGATGTCTCAAATAGTACTGCATAAGACTCAACATGAATGCACACAAAAGGTTCAAACTACACATACAATGCACAATTGTGCACTCAAAGATTCAAATTGTGACTCACCATTATTAAGGATACTCAGGTTCACAAAGGTACTCAATTTCCCTCACAACAAAGATGATTCCACATTCACTCAGAATTCTTCAACAATTTTAAGTCCTGGAATCACATACAACTCTCACACTAAAAAAGACTAACACATGTATGACTTCACCCATAGGCATGCCCTTATTTTCCAATCAAAATTTGTTTCAGCTCACTAAAGATCACAAAGGTCTTTTTAAGGATTGTAACGGGGTTGAGTGTAATGGTATGGTCATTTAGGCTTAGTGGCTTCTACCATCATAAAGTATGGCATGAAAATCACTGTTTCTCCTTCTCCTTAACATTCAAACATGTTCAAAATCCACCCCATTATTCAACTAGACATGAATCATCGGATACCCCATTTTTCATATGTTCACACACTTTATTTCACAATTTTTGCTCTTTTTCAGTCTCTTTCTTTTCTTTCTTCTATTATTTTTCTTTTCTCTTTTTTTTTATATGGAGTGGTTCCATCTTTTTCAAAACAGTCCATCAAAAGGGGAGCTATTCACATTTCTTGAGTTTCTTTCTTTTTCACCACACCCCCAACTTAGGCTTTTGGCCTAAGTTGGCTATTCAAACAAACCAAAACTTCATGAAGATTAAGGGTGAATGGATAAAGAGGTCAAAGTAGCTCAAGTTTCTTCCAAGAAAAGGATAGGCTCAAAAGGTGTCAAGTAGGTTCACACATCTCACAAGGTTCGCCAAAAGCAGGTATATTGTCAAATTTGGCTCACTCTTTAAAATTCTTGCCTAAGATCATTTCAATTGTACACTTCACTCAATCAATCAGACCAACGGCGCAAGTTCTAAGTGTCCTCAAATACAATGTTCAAAACGACCTCACCACACAACAAATTGGTACCAATATCAAACAAGACTCCACACTTTCAAGCTAGCGTGCAATGTTCATTACAAAAGACTCATTCGACAACCGACTAGTCACAACGAGATGCTAAAAGTTCACATATTGCCTATGTAACTTAGTTTGCCTCATCGTAGCCACACATTCATTTCGTTCAATTAAGAGCACTATTCAAGTCATCGGTATTCATCAAAATCGACACTCAACTTTGCACCAGAACAACCACATTTATACACACAAGAGGTCAAATTTTTTTAAAAAAATTGGTTCAAAGACCGCTTTCAATTCAAAAATACTAAGTCACAATCTAAGAACAACCGCAAAACCACAATGAAGATATAAATATATAAACCATTGGCTCAAAATCCACAAAAACATCATCAACATAAAACTAATATTCACAATACAGCCCAAAGAGGTAGGTATAGAAATACCTCACCCCACCAAACAAAAATAAGCAGTTGTCCTCAAATGCAACTAAAACAAAAACAAGGTATAAAAAGGTAAAAAAGAGGGAGGGGAAAAGTCATCCTGCCAGACTAAGACTGGGTGAAGTCTGCATCTCAGCCACTCCATCTGTGTGGGCATCAGTGCCCGGTGTCTCATCAACCTTGGCTCCACTGGAGCCTGCCATGGAAGTATCCCTCAGGGAGGCCTGTCTAGTTGTCTCGAACATGGCAACCTCTAAGTCGGACATGTCCTCATAAATAATATTTACACATCAAGCTACTCCTCATCTATCTCGGCCTCAGACTCAGCAGCAACAACATCAGCCCTAATATCATTTTCGGTGGTAGTTAACGGCACCTCAGAGCAGGCTGGAATATCTGCACTCGGGTCATCTAGGATCTCCATCGTCGTGAATAATGAGGTAAAATATGTGGACTTTAGATGGTCCACATCATTCCTCAGCTCAGCAACATTCGCCTTCAAGGCCGTCACCTCCTCAGTAGCACCTTGTCCTCTCTCACAAACCTCTACTCTCGATGTGAGGGCATCAATAGAAGACCTGATAGGCATCAATATAGCAGTAAGAGCTCTCTCAATCATCCTGGGAACTACGACCTCTAGCCGGGAGGCAAGCACATCAACAGAATGGGCTAGGTTGCCCATCTTGAGAAGCACGGCCTAGGTGATCGGAGGCCTAGAGGTAGTAGTACCAGCAGCAGATCTAGGGGTTGGGGAAGCAGTAGAAGAGCCATGAATGTTGGAAGGAGCGGAGCTAAAAGTACCTGAAGGCCTAGCGGCCGGAGTAGTAATAACTACCTTTGTAGGTAGTGAATCAATATCGACCTCCGGGGATATGTCTACTGGAGCTGCTCTCCTCATGTCAACCTCATCTCTCGTGTACTCGGCCTGTATGTGTCGGATGTCAGTAGTGGATATGGGTGTAATATCAACATCCATCTTCTCATTACATGGAACTCCAGCTCGACGACATAACTTGGTGATCAACACAGGAAAGGGGAGAGACGCCTGGCACTGCTTAGCCCTTATGTCCATCTCTTGCTCGATGATCAAACCCAAATTAAGTCGATTCCTGGCTATGGTAGGCCCTGGGTGAAGTCTGCATCTCAACCACTCCATCTGTGTGGGCATCAGTGCCCGGTGTCTCATCAACCTTGGCTTCACTGGAGCCTGCCATGAAAGTATCCCTCATGGAGGCCTGTCTAGCTGTCTCAAACATGGCAACCTCTAAGTCGGACATGTCCTCATAAACAATCTTTACACATCAAGTTACTCCTCATCTATCTCGGCCTCAGACTCAGCAGCAGCAACATCAACCCTACTATCATTTACGGTGGTAGCCAGCGGCACCTCAGAGCAGGCTGGAATATCTGCACTCGGGCCATCTAGGATCTCCATCGTCATGAATAATGAGGTAATATATGTGGACTTTAGATGGTCCACATCCTTCCTCAGCGCAGCAACATCGGCCTTCAAGGCCGTCACCTCCTCAGTAGCACCCTGTCCTCTCTCACAAACCTCTACTCTCGATGTGAGGGCATCAATAGAAGACTTGATAGGCATCAATATAGCAGTAAGAGCTCTCTTAATCATCCCGGGAACTACGGCCTCTAGCCGGGAGGCAAGCACATCAACAGAATGGGCTAGGTTCCCTATCTTGAGAAGCATGTCCTAGGTGATCGGAGGCCTAGAGGTAGTAGTACCAGCAACAGATCTAGGGGTTGGGGAAGCAGCAGAAGAGCCATGAATGTCGGAAGGAGCGGAGCTAAAAGTACCTGAAGGCCTAGCGGCCGGAGTAGTAATAACTACCTTTGTAGGTAGTGAATCAATATCGACCTACGGGGATATGTCAAGGGTGCCAGCTAACCCTTGAGGTCATCCAGAGTGTGGATCATGCTCTGGTAGTCATGCATGAACCCTGTAGCCCTCTTAAACACAGTATTTATGTCATTGTTGCGCATCTAACTTTCTTCCCTTAGACCATTACAAACTCCATTGGTCTGAAGGCACTAGCCTTTTTTTTTCTCCTGAGATACTAGACCACTGTAGGCTGAGTAGAATTTTCAGACCCAGGTAGGAATGTATAGGCAACGAGGCCTGGTGAAGACCTCGAATTTGTGGAACCTGAAGGTGTCCCACACTTCTGGATGTTTGTCCACTACTTCGTCTGTGGACAATCTTTTTTCCTCCAAGATGGTCCTCAATCCCTCTGCCTTTAACCAGTTGAGTGACCGAACCTTATATTGGTGGTGTCGGAACCACTATTTGTGCTGGAGATGAAGGAGGGGAATTCGGTGATACTGGATCCTAGACGGATCGTGTGTCCCCTTGGAGTGAAGCTCTACTCTTCGGGTTAGCAACAGCTGATCATACTCAGGCTTAGAAAATGAGTCCTGAGAATCATGGGAATCTCCCTCACTACCAGAGTTGTACTCTGGTGTCTCAGCCATGGGCGTTTTGCCCTTTCCCTTGCCTTCCTTCTGAGGTAATTTCTTGCCCTTGGCATTGGAAGCAACTGCTTCCTCATTTATTATGAATCCACGTACCCGCTTTCAGTGGGGCATGCCACTATTATTTGAATTTGTTCTAGCCATTCCTACAAACTACATAGAAAAATGTTAGAAAAAATTCAAGGAAGTGCAGAAATTGAGTTACACAAAGACTTGTTGAATCGTTCGGCGAGTCACCGAGTCACTTTGGCGAGCCAGATCAGGCTCACCGATAGTACCATTGCAAAAATCAAGATAGATCGATGATGTTCAGGCCATTCAACGAATTGCCGACACCAATCGGCGAGCTAGGAGTAGTTCCCTGAAAGTTACATCATATTTTAGGGGTTTAGGGGCGCAGAAAGTGATCAAGAAGGCGTTTTAGTGAGTGAAATCGGTGAGCTCAGGCATCTGGCCGAAAGTTAGAGAACAAACTCAACCAATATTTGAAATTAAGAGCGATCTGTGGGGGACTTGGCGAGCGCCGAACCACTCGGCGAGCCCGACTTGGCACGCCTAATGGCACTTCATCCGAGTTTTCAACCCCAATTCTCAAAATCAACCTGCGGCCCCCAAAAAAATTAAACACATACACCATCAAATTAAGGTTAGACTTATATTACCCAGGCACACGGGGTACTTAGACTTCCCCTAATTTGGCCAAAATTGGCCATTTGACGACTTTTTCCCTTAAGAATGACGTCAAACTCTCCATCATTGGGCAAATTACGACATTTAGCACAGTTCGGGGTTACTTAGACTTCACCCCACTACACCCAACACATTTACATCGTAACCGAATGATTTAGACTCGATTCTAACAAGCAAGAACACGGGAATCAACCAATTACGCACAATAAAGAACACATTTTAATTAATTACAGGCTATCCAACAATTAAACAATGATTATAATCAACTACCCAACAAAAATCAACAACAAAATTAACGATTGCATTCGATTTCAACCACACAATGAAAGTAGGGGTTTCGGAAAACCAACCTTAATGCCGAAAATAAGAGTTGTAAAGCTAGGCGGCGAAGTTCCATAATCCGAGCAAAGAATTCACAAGATACGAAGGGAAAAACAATAAAATATGAAAGATCTAAAGTCGAGTGAGAGGGTACGGGAGTTAAAAATTGTAGAAGATCTATTTTGAAATTTTAAACCGTTTGGCCTTTAAATCCTTTCAGTTTGCTCTCCCTTCGATGGAGTAAAGTCGTGCTCGCCGAACCACTAGGTGATTCGCTTAGTGATATTTTACCTCATCGAGTTTTATAGGACTCCCATTAATTTGGGGATTGAACTGGCGGACAAAGTCCAAGTCGCCGATTGAGCATGTAGCCCACAAAATTTTACAGAGTTCCCCTTCAATCTTGGTGGTTCCAATAGCGGTCCAAGTCGGGGCTCACCGACCTATTCGGCATGTCACCAACTAGACTTTGGCTCTCCAAACTACCCATTTTCTAACACTTTTCACTTTTCAACCTGCACAATCAACACCTGTTATTCAAAATAAAACACTAAAGCATCAAAAACTTGGGTTGCCTCCCAAGAAGCGCCTTAGTTAACATCGTGGCACGACAAAAATACTTCTTCAAGGATCATTCTTCGGGATTGCCAAAGTATCACTTGGAAGGCCCCTTTTGGGCCTTGGGTTCAAATGAGAAGAAATCTAACCCATTTGGGTCTTCAACTGCTTGATTGACACGGAATGGGAGGTGATGTCTGATTAAGTGTAGAGACATCCTCCTTCATCTCTTTTAACATTTTTTCGACCCTTCAACTTTATTGAGAAGACGTGAGACCATATCTTTCTTACGAACATTTTCAGACTCCTTGGGATTTTGATGCTCATGGGGTGGGACGTACCTATCCTTGTCACCCTCTCTTTCCTTCCAAGTGGCATTACAATCACGCCATTCTCTATCACGGTCTCTCAATCCCTCATCTGTATTCCAACTCGGGTTTCCACTCGGCCTTGGATAGTTTGCTCAATATCCACCTCTTTGGTTAGCTAGGAAGTTCACTTCCTCATTATAAAGTGCTTCAAACTGAGCTTCTTCGAGGTTTGCTCCACAAACACCCACACCATTAACACTCTTCATACCACTGCCCATCATATTTTTCGCTAAGATGTCCAGCTGGGTCATAATTTTGGCTATGTTTTGATCCCGCTCTTGATCCTTTTCGATCTGCTCTTATGTCATTCTAAAAGTGAGAGGGGACACTTGGTCCTCACGAGTATACCATGCTCTGTTAATCTTGGTCATGCCATTAAGGAGTTGAGATGCTACTTCATAGGGTTGTTGCATTATACCTCCGGGAACAAGTTGATCAGCAACTCTTTTGTTCACCGAGTGAAGGCTCATAGGTTGGACAATGAAGTACCAACTTCTTTAACCTCAACCAAGTCGCATGGATAGGTTCACCTTCCAAGCTTTTGAAACATTGGATATTATCCCTCAGTGTCATCATTTTTATGGGGGAAAGAATCTCACATTGAATGTTGTTGTCAAGTCATCCCAAGAGGTGATAGAATCACTCGGCAACTCAGCTAACCATTTACTATCCTCACCCATCAATGAGAATGGGAATAACCTGAGACGGACTAATTCTTGAATGAGAATAGACCACAAAAGTCCACGAAGTTCCGGATATGCTCATAAGGGTCTTCATGAGCCAATCCTCCATACAGACCTTTTAATTTGGAGGATCTGTAGCATTGTGCTAGTAACATGGAAGACAGTATTCCCTTCAATTGGAGGTAGACGTATTGCACCAACACCACCCAATTGGATTGGGTCATTCAAATCATTAAGATTCCCAATATTTTCTTGGTGGCCCACTTGGCTACCCTTACTCCCGTTTACAATCATCTCTTCCTCTGTTCAACATAAGCAACACAAAATAAAAACTAAAGTAAGTCGATTCAACTACAACCAAAAAGATCACAATTCAATTTCAATAAAAGAATTTTAAACAACACCACTCCTCGGCAGCAACGCCATTTTGATTAATGTTTCAAGCACACCTCATCCAATTCTAGATGCAAATGATCATTAAGCAGTATAAAACCCAATGAAGAGTTGGGGTCAAACCCACAGTGAGCGATACATGTTCAAATTCAGTTATGAAGTACAATGGTGGTCCAAATAATTATAGGAATAGAAATTATCGAAACAAAAACATATAAACAAGTCTAATGGGGTGACAACAAATGTCACATAGGGGGTTTGGTTTGCAATTATCAGCTACAACACAATCAAACAAGAGAAAATAACAATATAATGAGGAATTCTTGGGATATGATTTATTATAGACAAATTTCACTATATAGTTAATTGAAACTACTAATAAGCAGCTAAATATCAGTGGGTAGACTGGACTATGATTGAAATAATTTTCTCTCGAACAACTATCACGTTTCAAGTGATTTCTCTTGAACATCAACAACCTTAACAAATAAGAACAGCCCACAACCTCAATACATCCTCTCTATCGATAAAGATGGGTAGGATTAGGTTTGGGATTCACTCTCTCAAGTTGAACCCATATCAACCCAATACCTACAAACCATTAATCAAAAGTTTTGGTTCAAAAACCTCTCTTTCAAGCAAGCTAAGAACTCAAAGTTAGAACTGTATTTTCAACTACAATTCATAGATTAAAACACAACCAATGATTAAACCCATTTTAATATAGCATTTAAATTTGTAATTAACAAAACCCATAAGCTAATTCAACCCATAATCACACCCTAAGAATTGGGGTTTTAGCCACACATCATAAAAATAGGAAAACGATTACCAAATACATTTTCCATGATATGGGTAAATTTGTTCCCAAGTCTTTACAATGGTCCAAATTGAAGAAATTTAGAAACTGACTTGCAAATCCTCAAAATTGAGCTTCAAAATCCTCAAAGTCTACAATAAGAACTACAAAACTAAGAGAAAACTTTAACTCTAGAATGGGAACAACAATATCTGGGTGAGAACTACTCAAAATCCATTTTAAAATCCAATTTATAGTTTCCCAAAATTTAGCCTGAAAAGCCATTAGGCGAGGTAAGTCGGGCTAGCCGAGTGGTTCAGCGATCCGCCCTTTTGCTCTCTTTTGTCGCCCTTTTGCATTGGTACTCAACATCCCAAATTATGTAACTTTGGGCGATCCATTGTGTTGTCGCGGAATCGATTGGCAATTCGCCGAATGCTCACTTTTGTCGCCAACATGGTTTTTTCCTAGGGCTGGAACAATGGAACGTTAAGCGAGCTGAAGTTCCACTCGGCGGTTCGCTGGGTGGTCTTGGCGATCACCGGGATCTCCTTTCTTCCACTTGTTCAACTTGTTTTGCTCATTTTTCCCTAGTAGTGTCCTTGGCCTTCTCCTTAGCTCTTATACCTGAAAATCAATGCTTTAACATCAATTTATAGCATAAATTAGGCATTTTAGGACACTAACACTATCAAAACAATGCCCTAAATGAGTCCAAATCTCAGACTCATCAACATCCCTCATAGTATTAAAAGCTTCATAGATGGATAGAAAAATAACATGAGTTTTTTCATTTTCAGTTGTTTATGTTGAGACTTGAGTTGCCACTTTGGCTAGTTGAATGTTTATTTCTAAAACATTTTGAGTTTATATTTTGAGACAGTTGAGTAAAGTTTATCTTTTGAGTGGATCTTATTTACGAGTAAGTATTCCGCTAAGAGTTAAGCCAGGCCAAGGAATGTAGGCTCGAGTGCTAGCCATGACCAAGCACTACAAAAAAAATTGGTTTTAGCGACGCACAAAATCCTTCGCTAAACAACATAATCCGTCGTTATAACTGGTTAGCGACCGATTAGCGACGCAATATCATCCGTCGGTAAAATGCTCGTAGCTAAGCCTTTAGCGACGAATATTTAAAATCCGTCGCAACGTTTAGCTACGGATCAGCGACGTAAATTTCGTCGCTACTATTAGCTACAAATTGTTTCCATAGCTAATACATAAAATATTTGTCACTAGTTACGTTATTGATTTCGTCGTTAAGAAATTTTGGCTACAAAAATTTTGTAGCTATTCCGTCGCTATTTGTAAAATACTATTATTAATTTTATATTTAGCTACAAAATAATTTCAAAATCCAAGTAAAACATATAAATGAAAAGTAATACTAATATTGAATACGCACGAAAAGAACCTAATTTTTTTAGAAATAATAGTAATGATTAACAAGTAGATCCAATCTATATATAATATAAAGCTAAATTAAAAAAAAGTGATGTGGCACCTCTCTTTGGCCAAGGATTTTATTTATCTTTTTTCTTATTTTTTTGATTATTTTTTTATTTTTTTTATTTATTATTGCACAAAAATGAATGTATCAATTACTACGTACTCAATTTATTCATATTCTTTAATATAAAAACTTAATTGTGTTTATTTCCATTACTCCCATGACTTTTGATAATCATAACTCCTAATTCTGATTAATAGTCATGTTCATTATATATTTTGGTATTCCATATTATGTCATATAAATAGAGCCATTGAAAATTTAGTTACAAAAGAAATGGTCAAATTTATATGTATAGTAGAGCTAGAG